>FTLJ01000214.1:0-91115 GCA_900155495.1 Porogramme epimiltina
CCCCTCCGCCGCCCCCCCCGTCCCCCACGCACGGGCCCTCCCGTCCTCCCTCCCGCCCCCGACCCGGCCCCCATCGGTGCCAGGGCGGTGTGAGAACGCCCGCCGGTCGCCCTTGTGCAGCAAGATCACGCCCCACCCGTTCTCTCTCACCTGCGCCACACGAACGTTCGCGACAGTCTCCGCCCCCTCGGACGGCCCTGTCAAAAGTCTCACCCGGGCCATGAGCAGCGCGGTCGACGCGTTACATAAGTGCACAAATTCGCCGGGCGACTGTGAAGGCTGCCACCCCACCCGCGCTCGTGCGCCCCTGGCGAGCGCGTTCTCGATCTGGCGTTCGAGCACGCCGACCGCGCGCCGGGCGCGGCCATATGGCTCGCGGCGAGACGGCCAGGCACGCTGGGGCACCCTCTGTGATGCACACCATGGCTGAGCGATCTGTCCTGCTCGCGGGACAGGAAGTGGACCGCCGGCCGAGCGCGCGGCGGGCGGACTGCACCGCAAGGTGCTGAGGCCGGAACTGTTGGGTTGGAGGCATCCGAGATGCTGACAGCGAGCAAGGCGTCATCGAGCGAGGCGCGCGCGGCGGGGGTCGTCGACGGCGTGCACATTGACGTCGGAAGCGGGCGCCATACGGGCCCGATTGAGATTCGCCCGAGCGGTGCACGGCCGAGCACGCGCCCGCCGCCGGCAAGGACCGTTCTGGAAAGGGCGCGCGCGGAGCCTAACACCGTTGCCGCATGTTGCCGCACTAGAACTCTCGACGCGACTCGACGCGCACGCTGCTTCCCCGCTTCGAATTCTTCCACCTCTGCTCGATCCACCCCAGCAGCTGCCCAGAGCTGCCCTCGTATCCCGAGTACGCGCCGCGGCTTGCCCTATCGCACTCTGACGTACGGGCAGTGCATCCGCAACCAACCTAAATACTCTGAATACGCCACCCTCGTCCCCGCCGGCCACATCTGCAACCAACTTGTTCGTGATTTGCACCATGCGCGCCCTCCGCAGCACACCGCAACGGACGCTGTCCCCGTGCCTGCTGCCCCCCGCGTCCGACAACCGTACCCTACGACACCGTTCTACGTACATTCCCTGCCCGCATCCCGCCATCTGCGCAGCCCCAAGCGGGCCCGTGCACGCGCCGCGCGGCTAGGAGCTCCTCCCCAGCGCCCGCGCCGCCGGTTCGCCCTCCCCGACCGTGCACCCTCCGTGACGTGATGATCGCCCGCGCTCCGACCCCAGCCCGGCCTCCCTACGAGCCTCGAGGCTACGCCTCCCCATCCAACACCGTCTTCCACCGCCGCTCCACCTCCAGCCCGTCCGCGTCCCCCAGCGCACTCCGCGCCCGCGCGACGACCGCTATCGCCTCCCTCCCCTCGCCCCTGCGCAGCAGCCATGTGGCCCACCCCGTCGTCGCCTCCACCCCGTCGCACCGTCGCCACTGCTCGTAGACCGCCCGCACCACGCTCGCGTCCCCGAAATAGCCCGCGCCAGAAGCACCGCCGGGCGCCCCAGGGGCGGCAACGCCAGCAGCGCCGGCGGCATCCCCCGCCGCCACCCCCTCCTCCGCGTCGTCCGTGTCGCCTTCGTCTTCTCCTCCGCCCGCGTCGGGCGCGTGCGTCTCCTGCGCAAAGACCGCCGCCCACACGCGCGCGCTGGGCTTGTACGCCGTGGCGATGCGGCGCACGCGCGCGAGGCGCGCCTCCACGTCGTCCGCCTTGTCTGAGGCTGACGTGCGCTGGGGCCTTGTTGGGGTCTGAGCCGGGCGCGCGTGATGCGCCAGCAGCGCGCGGTGCGTCGCGGCTGCGTACCGTATCAGCAGCACCTCGTGCACCGCGCCCGCTTGCGCCGGGTCCCGGATAAGCCGGCTCTCGTGAAGCAAATGCTGTGCAGCGCCAGGCGCGCGCGCAAGTGGGTGGGGAGATGGGGAAAAACAGGAGGACCGCACCGGTGCCGGTGAGTACGCCGGACACGGAGCATAGGCAGGGGGAGCTGCGCACCTCGACCAGCTGGACGTCAGCGTCACTGTCTGGGCCTTCTGGGTCGGCAGCTGATGGCCCTCGGGGAACGGTTGGAGGTGAAGGCCGGGGGTACGGTGCGAGGCCCCACAGCCAGATGTCTTGGACGCCGTCGCCGTGCACTTGTTTGCGGGCCTCCTCCCATGCACGTTGGACCTCTTCTTTCTCGGCAAACTGTCGTTCGGCGTCTAAACGCGCTAACCATACGGTTGCGCTTGTCGGTGATCTTCCCGTGTGTTTGCGCGCCGCGCGGAGGATTTTGTCTGGCGTGTTCACCTTGGGGGGCAGGAGCACGGAGCCGAGTGGCGCGTGGTGTGAAACCAGCAACCGTATGTGCGCCGCGAGTAATGCAGGTGGCACAGGGCTGGGAAGCTGCAGGATCAGGAGGTGGAGGGAGGTGATCAGGTAGGCTTTCTGGAGGACGCATGTGTCAGTACGCAAATAATTCATGTGGTCCATGCGCGAGATGAAATCATGAAACAGGCGATCGACCGCGGCCAGGGCTCGCAGAGCGACCTTGCGTATGGAGGCCAGTATGCGGCAGAAAGAATAAACCCATTGGCGAGCATGCGCACATACGTCCTCGATCACGGATCAGGGGACGAAGACGTGTCAAAACAAAGCCACTTCACTCCAATATGGATACTCAGAGAACCAGCACACGTCGGAGGTCACGTCCGGTGGCGCGCGGGAGGATTGAGGCAGCATAACAAAGTTAGGCATGAACTCACCAAGGTTTCGTCCAGGTCCTTGCCGCACCACTCTTGAAGGAACTCGGCGTACACGCTGGACACGCCTGGCTTCGCGTCACCCACGGCCGTTCTCACGTTTGCTGAAAGTTGCTCATTAGCAATCTTCAGGGCCTCGACAAAGGGTCCTCCGACGAGGTTCGGCGTGAGACGTCGTGTTGCCGATAATTTTATCGCGTCGGGGTGGGAAGGGAGCGTCTCGCGGAGGTGGGCGTGTAGATGGTCGAGGAGTGACTCCCGCAGGGGCGGTGGGGAAGGGTATGCGGATATTAGTTCATGAAGAGAGGTGAAGAGCTCGACTTTCGGTATTGCTGTGAAAGAATCGAATTAGTATGTCACACAACATACGAAGGGGACAAAGTGGTGGAGCAAGTAGGCGCACCTTTCACCGCGCTCGAGATCACCGACTTCACAATCGCCCCTTGCATTATCTCCCTCCGCGCCGCCTCGTCCGCCTCCACCTCCTCACTATCAACGTCCATACCATCCGCGCCCCCGGCAGGCTGGAGACTCTCGTCCCCAAGCCCCGCCCAGAGGTCCTCAGCATCAGCCCCCGTTTCCACGCTCTTGCGCGTTCCCATGTCGGTGTCCTTTCCCTTTCCTTTCACGTCGATCCCCAGGACGCTCCATCGCCGACGCAAACTCTCCACAAAGCCCAGCTCCATTCGCACGTACTCCCGCCACATCTCAACGCTGTCCGCGTTGAGTCGGAGGCCGCGCTGGAGGAGCGTGCGCGCCGCCGAGGGCGATAAGTGCTCGAGCTCGTGTGACGCCGCGAGGACGTATAATGATGGTACATTGGGGTGCAGCTGCAGGGCTCTGGGTTCAAGCGTGAGTAAAAGGACCTAAGGAAGGCGAATGCGCTAGGGGGGCAGGATAGTGTGCCTCGCGACCGACGTTCATGGAAGGATGGCTTCGCCGGTCCACCGGAGGGACACCAAACTATTGCCGCATTTGTAAGATGAGCGGCGCACGGCAGGTGCTTCCCTCTGCCGTGTGGGAAGGGATATTGAATTCTAGTATTGAGCAGGGCTCTGATCGTGTTTTACGGAAACTTAAGACGGAATCGCGGAGGGTGTTTGAGGGTCCCTGACCTCACGCGACGGGCAACGCATGTCCGCGCAGCGAGCTTCCAACCACCCCGTACCTGTGAGTCGAGTACAGGGTGGTCCTTGGGTCCCGCATAATCCCCCCTGCGCTCGAACAGCGTTTCAACGGATAGAACACTCACCGTGCTGTAATGCGTCCGACTAGTGACCGCGCCCCTTCCTTCTTGGCGACCTGAATGTACTGTATCCATAATCCGACGTCACCCTTGAACTTCTTGAGCGCGCGTTCGAATATCTGGAACTGTCTGCGGACGAGCGCGTAGTCGGACACCGACGGCGGACCCTTCTCGATCTCTGATCCGCACCAGCAGGGGTTGAGGATGGCGACCACGCGGGATATAAATGAATACGCACTGAGACGCTCCGCACGTTTCCTCCGCAACGCCTCCAAGCCCATCTCATAGGTGGCATACCGCAGGAAGTCGCTCTTCTTCGGTATGCGGCGGACTAGTGCGGTCTCAAACGCGGTCCGCTTTTGCATGATTTGTTTGGCCTCTTTCTGTGCGCATCCAACTATCCGTCAATTACGACGTAGTCCCAAGTACAGCTGCATGCGGTATGTGAGGACATACTTGGGTGAACAGACCCTTTTGTACGAGGTCTTTCAGCTCCGAGAGCATCTTCGGAACACAAGTCAGTGATGGACCACATCTCAGGGTAGCTGCAGCGTACCTGCTCTTGCTGGAACTGTACGCGCTCCATGGCTGCGGTTCTTGCGTATGTACACGAGCGAGGCTAGTAGACGAAGTGCAGACAGAGAGCCAAGCGTGAAGTGATGGGCGCTTCCGCATCTGCATCCGCAAACTGGAAATTGTTGCTGCAGCCACGTGCTCGAGTCTATATCTGCACCGACAGCCGAAAAAAGAGCGGAGCCACAATCTGAGCTAGAAGGTTTTCTCTCTGGGCTCTACAGCACCGACGCATATAGAATCTGTGTATGCTCCTCTATAATGGTGGCATAAAGCAGTACATCTGGTATAAAACGACCCCAACAAACCACTATCAGACCGAGAAGGGCGACACGCGAGGACGGGGAGGTCCCATCCTAGGCGCCCAACCCTGCGGAGTTTGCGGTGCGACGGTTTGAGTTCCGCGCGGAGCCGCGATGTTCCAACCGGGGCGGGGGCGCTGTCGCCAGTGGTCGGCCGCGCCCCTCACCTCGTCTCTGTCCCCCTCCACCACGTCTACCATGCCCGCAAAGGCCCACCGTCCCGCGATGGTCCGCACACACTCTCGCTCGTCATCGGGCGGTTCCTCCAAGCCCGGCCTCAATCTCCAATTCACCCAGAAGGAGCCCCCGCCCGCGCGAGTAGCTGATAAAGCCAAGAAGTCGGGCCACTACCATCACGAGGTACGCCCCCGCCCTGCGCGCGACGATCTGCGCCCCGACGATGTCCTTATGGCCCCCTCTTCGCTCCCCGCCGTGTACAGCCCACGTCGCGCGCCGCCAGCGCCCAGTTCATGCGGTCCAACAGCGGGATCCGCGTGCACTCAAGGGAGAACATTGCGGCGGCCATACGTCGGGCCCCCACCCCCAATACCGCCGCGAAACAGAACGGGGCCAAACAGAAGCCCGACTTTTCTATATCAAGTCCTGACGAAGGCGAGGACGACGATGAATGGGTGTCTAGCGAAAGCGGTGCTGCAACGCCGAACGAGGCGTCCGACTCGGAGGACGCACCGATTGAACAGGCATCCAAGCGAGCTGCGGCCGTCCCCGCGCCTGCTAAACAGCCCCAGCAGGCTCAGCTGAACGCCACCGGAGGTCACGATGCTGCGACCCCCAAGGCCGTCCCCCCTTCCTTGCCTCGTGTTGATACCGCGCGCCCAACGCAGCTTCCGCAGACCCCGACTTCTCGCAACTTTGCCCTCCAAGAGGAGAAGGTCACGCCCGAGGCCGAGCCAGGAAGGCCGCCACAGAGCGATCAACGGAGGCCCCAGGTAGAAATCCAGATCTCCAGCCCTACCCCGCCCGTGAATAAGGCACTCTCAGAAACCCACTCCCCGCCGCGTCGGTCGCCCGACATCGACCACGCACGCAAGAGACAGTCAATGACTCGCCCGCCGTCCGCACATTCCATTACTTCCCCCGTGACGCTCCGCCCGCATCCGCTCATCCGAGGCAACTCCTACGGACAGGGCGCGTTTGCCGGGAAGCCTGCACCTCTCGCTCCTTTAGCCACTGTACTGCCAGACTCCGCCTCCGGGCAGCTGACGACCGCGTCGTCTTCCCCGACCAGCCTGCGTGCGAGCTCTCCTACGAGCATACGCACCGCGTCTGCCTCGCCCAATCTGTCCTCTCCTTCGTCATCGCAGGCCCATCGGCAGCTCCGCCGCACTTCCACGTCCTCTGTGACGTCGACGGCTACCATGCCCGTCCAGCCCACCGTCGAGAAGCTCTCGGGCCGATCAAACCACGATAGGAACCGGACGCTCTCGACGATATCCTCGAGCTCCTCGATCGCAGCCCTCACCAATTTCACGCTGCGGTCCGCGCCGTCCCCCACCCGCGCACCCATCCTGATCACGTCCCACCTCCCCCCGCAAGAGCAGAACAGCGCGCTGGAGACCATCCACCCGCTACTGCCGCCGCCGTACCTCAGTGCCCACCTTACCGTGCTAGCGTATCGGAATCCTATTGCGGAGTCATATGATAGGGTCATCCGGGCGAAGCAGCGCAGGTGATGGAGCGGAGCGGCATCGGGTGTGTGTGCTGTGACGTTGTTATATGGTGAGTTGCTTCTGTGGTTATTGCGCTGCCGGCGGAAGTGTTCACCACGTCGCACCCCCACCCCCCTTCCCCAGACGGACATGTGTACTATATCGTAGATTCGGGCGCGCACCGCCAGTTCTGCGCAGCTTTGCCGTATATTTATCAGCTACTGTAATCTGGATTCTTCTTCTCTGATCCCTGCTGGTTGACGAACGAGACTGAACATCAGACCGAAGCAAACCGCGCGCCTCCTTCCAGCGACCTTATCGCGAATTGGTGGTCAGCTGGCGCGAGAAGACAGATGCGTTCAACCGCCACTGCTTACCATGACGACAACACCCGCCTCCTTGGCTCGCTTTATCTCGCGCTCCGCGGAGCGTATAGGGCCCCGCCAGAGGCACGGTGCCCTGGGCCGGGAGCGCGTCGTACAAAGTCCCCAATCTCGACCTGGATGCGCTAGTCGCGGACTTGCCCGGACGAAGCTCGCCCGCACCCTTTCACGTTGGGCTCGCAGGCTCGTCCGCCGGGGAGACGAGCCCGCGACCGCAACCGCGTTTAGAGCTCAGAAACAAGTACGGCCCGCCAGAAAGAAGCGCGATGGCGAGCTTCGCAGATGAGCGCTAACCGCACACAGGACGCCGCGGCCGTGGCCGTCCCCAAGCACCCCGACGCAGGGCCCGTTGTGGAGTGCCGAATGTGCGGGGGCGCGCGCGGACGCGAACCCGCGCGAAGACGGGGACCCGCGTCGAGCGGTCACGCTGCATGGCATGCTCTCGCCCGCGCGTCCGCGCCCGGCAGCCTCGGACATGGCCCTCGCCCGACGGCCGCACGCGCTTCTCAGACTCAATGCACGCTGAGCAACTGAATGCCGCGCGAAGCACCAACGCGGAGGCGCGCGCGTGCCGGCGGCCGGGCCTCGCCGCCTGCTTCCTCGCTCGTGCGCACGCCTCTTCGCCCGCCACGGCCCAACTAGGAAGGGGAGGGGCGCCCGCTCTACGTGCGTCGCCCCGCCCCGACGACGTGCGTGCGGCAGCTGGGGGCTCACAGGCACGCGCTCCGCGCGTCCGCACGTCGGTCGGGTCCCGGGTCGCGCGACAGGGCTGCGAAGACCTCGACGAACGAGGGCGGGACGCGCGCGCGCGGGAGAGACGCGGCGCGCACGCCACGCCCTCCTCTCCGCGCACGCGTCAGGTGCCGCCGCGGAAGAAGCTCGTGACGCAACAGGGGAGGGGCGGCGAGCGGGCGGGCTGGGCTGGGCTGCCCGCGCTGCCGCGGCGGCTGGAGCTTCGAGCTTCGAGGCTTCGGGGCTTCAAGGCGATATTGCCCCGCCGACGCGAGGCGCGGTGGCTCCATGGTCCATCCGCGTGCGCGCGCACCCTTACGCCGTTCGAGTCCCGTCCGGACAGATTGGCCCGAGCACACGCTGGCGGCAAGTAAGTAAAGTAGGTGGGTGGGTGCTGCGGCCTGGATCCGGGCGAGTCAGGACGTGCGGCTTTGCATGTGCGTGCCGCCCCCTCCATTTACCTCACCGGGCGCCCGGAGGCACACTGGCCCGCCACTGCTCGCGCCCGTGCGGCGCTCGCGTCCCTCCGCAGGCGGGCGCGAGCGAGCACGCGGCGGCGGGGAAAGTTCGCCAGCGCCCCCCTCCCGAACGGGCAGAGGCCTTGCCAGGGCGGGCGGCGCGACGCGACGGCAGGCACCGCGCACGCAGGCGGCGTGCGTGCGTGCGTGCCGAAAGACAAAGGCGTTCGCCCGACGCCGACGCCGACGTCGAGGCACGCCCGCGTCCCGATGGGGCACCGCGCGTGCCCAAAGCGTCGCCTGGAAGTCTGAGGACGCGCTGCAGGGCCGGCGACGGCTGCACGTCTGATTTGCACGGAGCCTCGCGGGCCCGGGCGTCGCCCGCGGCCGCGGCCGCGGTGGGGGATCCGCGCTGAGTACTGAATATCATTATAGGGCGGCGTGACGTGCCGGCTTCCCAGCGCGTCCTGCGCTCCGCGCAGCGAGCCAGCGCGGCCCCTCCAGAGCGGCGGCGGGTGCGTCTGCCCTTCCTACCCCCCCCCCCCCCCCCCCCCCCCCCCCCCCCCCNNCCTCCCTCCCCCCCCCCCCCCCCACTCCCTATCCCTTACCCGTCAGCCCATGCGTACGTACGTATACGTGCACGCCACGACGACGGCCTCGTGCCGGAGGCGCAGCGGCCCCGCGCATCTGCGCCTTCGAAGTCTCGATGGCCGTCCCCAATAGAGTCGCGCGCGTTCCAGGCGACCGCTCTGGCTCGCTGCCCCGCGTGCTGCGGCCTGTGCGTTCCCTTCGTGGGCCCACAGGGCTCGTAAAGGCGGGACCATAATGGGGGCCGCGGTGGGGGGAGGGGGCTTCCGCTATACACCGACTCCTCCTTCTATGACGCCATGGGGGGCCGGCAGGCCAATTTTCCTGTGGGGCACGTAGCGAAGGAAGCTCTGTCGTAGGCCGGTTATCACGTAGAACCTGCATCTCTTCTGCAGCTCGCCATATGGTGCGGGCTCAAGAATCCGCGATGTGTATATTATGTAGATCAACGTGGTGGCGAATGTGTAAGGAGTTACGTTTCCTCGTGGAACTGCGGTTAGAATTGCGAACTGGTGTCAAGAAGCTCGGCTGAGAGGCGTCCTCGTACAGCCTCCTCCGTCCACTCGAGGTTTCAGCGATTGTATAAGTACGGTCATGCTTGTGGAATTCGGACCGTACAACCCTCGCCGTGCCCCCTGGTTGTGCTGTGCCGTGCACGGGCATCAAAATGTTCACGGAGAGGTACGCTGACAGCACTATACAAACGCATAGCCACCATGTATATACACACCGAAGGTACCCCACATGGTCGCGGCGACCTCGGAGATGCCCCTTCGTGAGTTGCTAAGTCGTCGTACGCCGTCGCTCACTCAGCTCAGCCACACAACGCGCCATATGGCAAGGCGGAGGTTACGAACTTCCTGAAAAGAAACTAGCTACACATACAGATCAGTTTTGCATCGGCCTAAAAAAGATACCGTGGCCATAGTCCGTATTGCTCCTCCGACATCTATGATGGGCTGAATATACGAAAGCGAGGGAAGGCGGTGACAACGACGAGGACAGAGAGCTGGAAAATTCGTGGGTGGACGTGGGAGGATGGACGGGTCGAAGTAAAAGATGAGAGCGTTAAAACGTCCATCAACGTGAAAAAGGCGTAACGAAATAGAGGTATATGTGTGGCGAGATTATAGCTCCTGTAGGATCGCATTGTGTTAGTGGCCATCCTGCAAGCGGGACAAGTACGAAAACGCACGATCATGTTGAGGTTACCAGAGAGCAACCTGTTTTCGAGCACACAGCCGTCGGGGATATCAATGCGCTGGCCCTCGTTCGCGACGACGATGACCGTCCCGCGCAGGGTGACGTTGCGCCCAAAGTACACGTCGCCAGTGACAGTAAGGTGATCGAGCTCGATGATCTTGGGGATCTTCTTGAAGCGCTTCTGGAACTGCGCGATCTTCTTGAAGTGGTCGCCGAGCTTGATCACGGGCGTCGTCTCGAACATGCGGTTCGGGTTGATGATGAGCTGCCCGTGCTGCAGCGAGTAGATGTCGCTCTTGATGAGCAGCAGGTCCGAGCAGCTCTTGACGGGCAAGAAGCGGCTACGTGGGACGTTCACGCCGTGCGCGTTGTTGAAGTGCTTGATCGCGTCACCGGCGGCGGTCTCGAGCTGGATAACCGCCTGGCCGTCGTCCGTGGTCTTCGGGTTGACGATGATATCAAGCTCCATACCCTCAGTCTCCATGATACGCTTCAGAGCTGTAAAAATGTTTAACAGACGCCCATCAACCCCACGACAATAAAAACAAACCTGGAAGGTGGATCCAAAGGTTGTTGGTGTTGAAGATCTTGAACTTCCGCACTGCGGAGCTGAGTTGGTATGTGACATCTACCATATAAAGACATGGACATACCGGACTTGAAGTCTTCGATGTGTTCATTCGGTACCTGGGCAACCTCCAGCAAACGGATGGAACCGTCGTAGTCGATGAGGGTACCACCCTGGATAGCCGTGTTGAGCTCACAGACACGCAGAGCACACTACAACGCCAACATACCTTGATATCGGCCTTCGTCTTATCCGTAACCTCCATAATGAACTCCGACTGAGAATCAATCATGTGTTGAAGAATCTGTTGGTCGACGCTGAAGAGGTATTGAGCACATGGGCCAACGCACAGGTACGAGAACCACTTACACAGCACCGAGGTTGTCGGAGTTCGACACGAAGAGGTACTCCTTGCCTTCCGCAAGCAGCTGGTCGAGCACACCAGAGTGGAGAAGCGCGTTGTAAAGATCGCCGTGACCAGGAGGGTACCAGTGCTTCTTGTCATCGGCGGCGTTGTGGGGGCAGGGAAGGAGGGTCTCCTTGAAGATGCGGGGGTAGCGAGACTGGTTGAACGTCGTGATGCGCAACTGCTGGTTCGCATACTTCTTGATAATGCGGAGGGTGTCCTCGTGCGTGTTGAATGACGTCATGAGGATGAGGGGGACGTCGACGCGGTGAGTGGTGTTAAGGTGCTCGATCTGACGCACAGTGAGGTCGAGGAACGTCATATCGTCCTTGACCTCGAGCGCAGACTTCGCGCCGGTCATACCTACTCGAGGTGAGGAAGGGGGACACCGAGGTCGAAGGGTGGAGACGTACCCATAGAGGTACCGAGACCACCATTGACCTTCAACACGGCGAGCTTGTTGAGGTTGGACGGGGAGCCCGCGGAGAGTTTGTCATAAGGCACGATCTTGTCCTCAGAGGGCGAGTTAATGCGATCCCATACGCTGCGATGGAGGAAAGAGGATGAGGGCGAGGTCGCGCTTAGATGATGGGGTCGCGTACAGATCTTCGCGGCGGGCGCGCTCGGAGAGATAACGTGTGAAGAGGTAAAAGAAGGACTGCATCTCCGTGTCGAATGCCTTGAATTTGAAGCGATAGCGTCGATCTCAATACATAGGCTGCGCATATAGAAAAGGGAGGCACGTACCTTCTTCGTCTCGGATTCCTGGACGGTGTTGACGAGCGCGCTGAGCTCGTTGCGCATGGCCTTGGCGGCGACGCCCGTGGTGGAGGTCTTGAAGTCGATATGGCTCGCGCCGCGGACGCGGGCGTTGAAGGAGTCGCTCTTGGGCATGAGGGAGTCGGAAGGCATCGTTCTGCGAGAGGGTGAGGGTGAGGGGAGGAAGAGAGGGAGGGGTGACGTGATGAGACGCACGGCTGATTTATGTGGACAGGCTTTGTAGTGTTTGTAGAGATGAGGAGGGGAAGGTTGGGGGAGGAGAGGGAGCGGACTGGAGGGGCGCGTGGACGGTGGTGACGTTTATATACGTCGAGGGTTATGTCCGAAACGGGGTGGGGTTGGGGGAGCTGGTAAATCGATGCGTGGTCGGCGAGAAGGCTGAGCTTGGTCGGACTGGACGGTGCGCTCCGGAAGTCCCTGGAGGGGGATTCGTCTCTGCTGGGCGAGGATTCTTCCCGGATAGGCTCACAGATCGATCGCCGCTGCCGCTCCCTCAGGCTCTCTCGCCCCGCCCCCGCCGCCCCCGTGCTCGGCCCCGCGACGGCCGTCATCGTCAGCTGCGCCCGCTCCCTCTCCCTCTCCCTCTCCCGCTCCCGTTCCCGCTCCCCGCCGCCGAGCGAGAGCCGGCCGACGGCGGACGAGGTGCCCGCCTGCTGCCAGAAGCCCCGCCCGCGCTCCTCCGCGCACCCCGACCAACGTGCGTGCATGGTCCACCGCCGTACGTCACGACGTATGTTACCGTATGTGCTCCGGGACGTCTTCCTTTCCAAATTGCGGGATCAGCTATCTGCGATCGCGTGCTGGTCTCCGAGATCGTCCCGACGACGCGGGCGCGAACGAGGGGTGTCGAGAGAGCGCAGAGTCCAAGAGAGCCGGCCAGTCGTCTTCGCCCACCTTATGTATTCATCCTCTCGCCCTGCCAGGAGGTCGACGCGTCAGGTTCCGTCACGCTCGAATATATCGGGTCCTCTCTAACCTCGCTACCCGATCGGAACTCTAGACTGTTGATCTCTCCCCCGGTCCGCCTGCCCCTGCCCCCATCCTCCCATGCCCAGTCTGCGCGCCCCCGCCATCTCGGGCTCTTCTCCCCTTATCTGCCGCCACCGCCTCCGCCCCGAACGCCCGCACTCCTCGCCTCCTTCACCACCACCACCTCCTCTTCGTCCTCCATGCAGCCCCCTACCTGCGCGCGACGCCCGCCGCCCACCATCACTCGCATCGCCCTACGCGACGCGTCGCGCGCGTGCTTCCCGCTCCACCCCGCGCACGCGCGCAGCCCGTCCACGCAAAACGCGTGCTCGCCCCGTTTACCGACGGCGATCCCTTCGCGGACGTACACGCACATTGCGCGCTCGGCCCCGCGACCCCGTCCCCCCGGGCACGGGCACGGGAACGCGGCCACCGCGCCCGGCCCTCCAGGCTCCAGGCAAGAGCCGCCCCCTGCGTCCGCCGCACAACGTTCCATCATGCACGTCTCTGCCCAGCGCGTCTTCTTAGCGCGCGCGGGCGTGCGGGCGGCCGCCTCGAGTAAGTACGTCGGCATGTTACTGAACCTTCCAACCCCCGTTCCTGTGCCTTGTGCGCGCCCGCTCGAACGTCCGAGCGCGACATCCGTGCGCGGCACGCTCTCTCGCGGGCGACCCTGGATGTCCGGCGTATCTGCTCGTGCGCGCGAACGTCAAACTGCGCTAGGGGGGTGCGTGCATGCGGCCGGGGCGCAGTGTGCGTGCGTCCTAAACCCGTCCGAGCGGCGTGCGAGGTGAGCGCGGTGTTGGCGTGATCGATTTTGTTCGGCGTATTCCAGCACGACGGGCGGGCAGGCATGTGTAGGATAGTGTCAATACAATACAGGGACTTCGTTCAGGAGGACAGCAGAGAAGCAGGCACCGACGGGTACAGTGCACAACTTGACACCGGCGCGACAGAGCTCGAGTGCCTGCGTTATCACTGGCACCGGGCCCGGGGAGCAGACATTGTTCCGCTCGGGGCTTCGCGTTATGTCCGTCAAGATCTATGCGAGCGTTCCGCCCAAAATAAGACCATCCCGGCGGCTCTGGTGGTCAAGTACCGTTCCCCGATGGACGCGACGACTTGAGGAACCTAGGGCAGGGGGTTTAGACCTTCGGCCATGCCCCTTGCTAGGCACTGGAGCTGCTCAAAATGTGTCGTGCGTGAGACATATGACACAAAGACTGTCCTCAAAACATGCGAGCGACACCGTCGCCGTTAATACCACCGCTCTTCAAGACTTTTACCGTCCGGACGACATGGATCATGACGACGTTGGAGCGGGCGTTCGAACCGCATGTACTTAATTATGCGAGCTTCACGACAAACGTTCGAGCGTTTCGCGGTGTGGCGCCGCCTCCGGCCGACCGTGGCTCATCTTTGTGGCCGACTAGGGGGGTCTTGGGCGTGGGGTGCAGGGCACAACGTGTAGGGTGTCGCCGATGCAGCGGGGCTCCAGCACGCAGGCCCCAGAATTTGTGCCGTTAGTGTCGTTAGCAAGTGGCTGAAGGAGGGCGCAAATCGACGTGTGGTTACATACGACCCGCGGTATATCGGCAGGCGTCGTATCTGCTAAGACGTCGGCGCCTACACCGGCGCTCCGCGCACCGGCCAGGTCGCACGTCCGTCCTCCGAGTCGACTGGGGCTCGCGTGCGCCGCAGGGCAGGCAGGCAGTCGCCGCGGCTTGTCCATAACCACCCACAACTCAGGCCAGACCAGGCCGCACCCCCGCCTTCCCAAGAGCACCCCCTCGCCCCTGGTTCATTAATCGCACCCTTCATCGAAAGAAGCCGCGCAGCAGCGCGGTGCCTCGCGTACCCCCGTCCCCCGTCTCCCCATCCCCCACAAATTCCCAATGCCGAGCCAGCAAATCGAGTCCGCCGCCACCACGCGGCTCGCGAGCATCTCGCCGCGCCTCGACCAGCGGAAATTGCGTGTGGCCGGGTGGTGAGTCGTTCCCGCTCTCGGCGCGCCCGCCGGGCTGTCCTCGTATCGGGGCAAGGGCGGGGGAGAGCGAGTTGTCGCTGATGCGCCGCGCGCGTGGCTTTTTCCCTTTCTATTCTTTTTTGACCTTTCGGGCGTCCTGCAGGCTCCTCCACGACGATACGGACACGTCCACGATCATGATCCACGACGGCGAGGACGCGCTCCTCGTCGACGTCTCGCTCTGCCTGAACGCGGCGCGCCCGACGCGCTGGCTCCGCGAGAGCAGGACGGTCATCATGGCCGTGGGGTACCTCGAGGTGTTTAAGGTGCGTGCGTGTGCGCGCGCCGCCGCTACCGCTGCGGCGTGGCGCGTCCCGTAATGCGTGGCTGACGCGACGCGACGCGACGTGTTCCCGACAGCGCCCCCTACCCCTGCCCGTGCTGCCCACGCACGCGCCGCTCGTGAGCGTCAACCCGCACGTCGTGCTCCGCGCTATCGTCGCGCAGGAGGCGCGGGACCTCGACATGGCCCTCTGGAATCGCGCGATCGAGGCGCGCGAGGAGGCGCTGCAGCTCGGCGGCGACGTCGCGGGGGCGGCGGCGGAGCCGTCGTCGGACAAGAGACAAGATTCCGATTAAATACTAGTGATAGGCCCGAGTACGGGTACGAGTAACACGCAGCAGCACAACACGGAACATGAAGGGACCGCCGATACAGGCCGGGCGACCAAACGCCTCCGTGCACGCGACACACGTCCGACAGGACGCGCCTCACCACACCCACCACGCGATCCCCACAAACAGCGCGAGCGGCGCCCACGCCGCGTCGCGGAAGTCCCTGACGAACCCGCGCAGGGCGCCCGCGCGCCGGTTCGCGACGTCCTCGCGGCGGGCGGCGTGCCCGCTTCCCGTCCAGAGGAACGCGACGGCGGCGCGGCGGAGCGCGGCGGGTGACAGGCTGAGGCTGAGGCTTCGCGGGCGGCCGCCTATCGCGACCGTCCACGTCCACTTCCCTTTCCCTGCGCGCCCGCCGGGCCGGGGGAGGAACTCCTTGTTCCGCCACGCGCTCGGCGGGGGAAGGTCGTAGTTCGCGCCGTCGTCTTCGCCTTCGTCGACCAGGGAAGACGTGAGCGGGGGTGGTGCGGACGCGCGGCGGAGGTTGGAGACGAGGAGGGCGGCTAGGGTGATAAGGACCAGGGGGATGTATACGGACAGGTAGATGCCGAGTTGGTCGGGGAGCAAGCACATTTGGTGGGCGAGGGTGGGCCCGGTTTGGTACATCGTCGGCGGTACGAGCGAGAGCAACTGGTATCCTGGTCTGCGGACGCCCATGGCCATCGAGAACGACTTGACAGTTATTTCGGGTACAGACAACGTCGAGGACGGGTTCTTGCTGTCTGCTGCTGAGATTGTGTGGACATACTCGCAGTAATCGTGGTCGTCGCCGCTGACAGCCTGTGAGCAGGAGGGACGGGATGGCAGATGCAAGAGGCAGGATACCTGAACACGATCGCTGGCCGAATGGAGTCCAGCAGAAACTGGGAGGCTTCCGGAAGGAGTAGGTTTTGGTACCCGAGGCCTCTCCCCTGGCGGAGGGTGCCGCGCTCGCGGAGCGGCCCACACGAACTCCCTTCAGGGCGTGAAAGAGGGACGTGTGTGAACAGAATCGGCCGGGCGATTTCGCCGGCGTGGCCTGGGCCGTCCCCTGAGAGGGCAGTTATACAAAGACGGTCAGCGTGCGCGCGCACAAAGCCCGCCGGAAACACTTTGTGATCGTCTCAGGCGTGCAAATGGGGCGGCGTACCTTGCGTCGAAGCCTGCACGAAGGCGATCGTGCGGTCGGGCCGGACCTCTGCCCACTGCGCGAAGTGCGTCCGCGAGAGGGCGCGTTCGCGATCCTCGTCTACGAGGCCTGGCGCATCAATCAGCCAGGCGACGTGGTTCGCGAGCGTGACGCCCTGGTTCAGGGGGCCGAAGTGGGACGTGTAGCGGTCGACCGCGTGCTTGGAGAACTGGTACTTCTGCGAAGACACGCCCAGTCTGAACGGGAAGCGGTTCAGCGGCGCTGCGGAGGACGGGACGGACGTGATGCGCATTCACCCGATGTCGTGGTTCCCTGGCAGAAAGTGCATGGGCAGGTCTTTGGCGGCGAAGATGCTTCTGAATCTCCGGACATAGGCCTCGTACCTAAGCACAAGGGTCGGCGCCGGTGCTCCGCGAGGGGGACGTGAAGAAACTGAAGGGAACACTCACTCGTCGTCCTGCATTTCCAACCGACCATTGTCCATCATGTCTCCGAGAAAGACGACCTCGTTCGGACGACCGCGTAGCACCGCTCGCCAGCTCTTCCGCATATTGAGGTCGACGATGAACTGACTTAGACGCACGAGCCATGGCGGGCGATCGGGGTAGGACCGTCTGTTGAGAATCTGCGGGTCGGCTACTATGAGGACATGTGTAGGAGCTGTCTCCTGTGTAGTGTGAGAAGCTACTTCAATGAGCTTTTCGCTTTAGAGTGACACTTCAGGAGACGCACCTGGTTCACGAAAGACTGGTCGGGCCAGTGACAACTCGAAGCGTGGTGGTAGAACGTCCCAAGCTCATACCATGCAACAAGGAGGATCCAGCAGAGGCGCACAAAGTTTACAAGTCGAGGGTACATGGCATGCTGCCGACGGCGACACTGCCAGAGTGCGAGATGAATGTTGAGTGAAGGCTCGTAGGTGCTCACTATGAGAGTGCTACTGCGGTGACGCCAAGTTTCGATCACGTGAACCCCGACAAATCCCAATTCGGGAGGACGCGTCGCGTCCCGGGACCGAAGCTAACGCCACTGCTTTCACTTCCCATTGCTTTCTTCATAACACTCTATCACACACTTAGCCTATGTCCAAGCTACATATATTCGAGGTGAGCTCGGCTCCATCCTATGACGTGCATACACAACCCGCCTAATTCGCAACGCAGTATAGCAAAAGTAGCCGGGCGACCTGCCATGGCCTACCGCCGTGCAAAGGCTCTCCTATCGAGCTGGGCTCTTTGAGATACGGAAGGGTGAACGCCACCAAGTACGGGGAGACGGTGGAATGGCGCCACTGGTGAGCTCGAGGACGCGTCTTTCACACCATCTTTGATTGACTCTTTGCCTTCGACGCGCGCATCAGGGGATGTGTGACGCCTGACATTCTCGCGAGCCTCGCAACAGTCAAGATCGAGACGATTCCTGGGTTCAGCAACCTCTAGTGCGTGCCGCCGCTCTCATTTTTGCGCTTTGAAGGCTCACGGACACTGTCTGCAGTCCCGCGGACCAGAGCAAAGTCCGCCTTGCCATTGGCCTTCGGCGTGTCGACTCGGCAGACATTCCTGCAACTGCGAAGGCAACTGAAGCCATTCTTGCAACGCCTGGACCGAGCCAGAAGAAGAGGAAGCTGCAATATGAAGCTTCGTTTGGGTCCTCCCAGAATACACCCCCGAGCTCTTCTCAGCCAAGCTCGTCTCAGCCGTCGTCCTCTCAGCCACTTCGTCGAATTTCAGGGCCTACCATGTCACAAATTGCTCATGTAGTGGAGGAGATCGAAGAAGAAGATCTGGAGGAGGAGGTCAAGGATGAAGTCTATGTCATGCTGAGGTCCAGCATTGTCGGTGTCCAATATTACAAAGGTATCTTTCTTGACTCGACGCGCAACTATCGCACTGACACATACGACCAGGCCTCGTGGGTCGCGGGGAGGAAGTCAGGCTGGTTCGACAGCCTCATAATCAATACGATAGGTGGGTGCTGTTTTTCCCGGGGTCGGTACGTGCAGCCAACGCTGCATGGTTTGTGCAGAAACGCTATACAGGTCAAGAACATCGGCGGAACCCAAGTTGGGCACATCCCGCGTAATGTTGCCAGCAAGCTCGCCCCTCTCATGGATAACGGTTTCATAACTGTGGAAGGTGTCATGCACGAAGGAAATTGTGAGTGTTTCTCGCCCGGGAAATTTCACTCATAATTGACGTACGAATAGTGACCGGCTTCTCTTACTCCTTGGACATGTACGTTGATATTCGATAAACTCTTCCTAAAACACTAGCTCATACAGGCGTCTCAGGACTTTGAGGATCTATGGCCGGTCGGACCAGCGTCATCTCCTTGAGCCCAAACTCATATGGGCAACTCCTGGTCAGCGAGGTTTCCCGAAGACCACTGCAGGAGGAGTCCGCTCCGTCCCGGGGGCACCCACGCAACGAGCTGCTCCGCCCCCACCTCCTGCGCCTTCTCAACGCGCCGTACCGGGACCAAGCCAATCGCGCGGACAGAGTCAAGCGGCGAGCGCCGCTCAACAGGAGGCTCTCCGGAAGCAGCAGGAGGCCTATCGGAAGCAACAGGAAGCGTACCAGAAAGCACAGGACCTCAAATTGATGCTGAACAATCTCGAGAAAGTCGACGACGAGGGCCGTCGCGCTTCATTGTTGGATACCCTGTGCTCTGTCGACGACGTGCTGGGTTTACCGGTACACCCCGATCCTCCGAGCATTGCCAATGGCCAGCTCAAAGTTAACTTGTTGAGGCATCAGGTACAGTTTTCAGTGACCCAGCTCTAGCTACGGGGGCTCATTGGCAGCGCAGAGTCAGGCCCTCCAGTGGTGTGTTGAGCATGAGAATCCAGCTCTTCCAAAGACAGAAGCGGACATGCCCGTTCAGTTCTGGCAGCTGAAAAATGGCCCTAAGAAGCCATACTACTACAACAGTGGGCCTCCGCAGCGTTCGAGCTGAGACTATGACCGTACTCATGTGAGGTGACAATAGTTGCGACCAAGACGCCGCAAGAAGCTGCCCCGGCCCTCGGGCGCGGTGCCATGTGCGCCGACAGTATGGGACTAGGAAAGACTTTGACCATGCTTTCCCTCATTCTCGCGACTAAGACTGACGTCCCGCTCGACCACTCCAACGCAACCTTAATCGGTGCAGTTATTCTTGATGCATGCATGCATAGAAACTAATTACCTTCCTAACAACAGTTGTTCCGCTCTCCGTAATGTCCAATTGGGAAAAGCAGATCGAAGATCACTGTCAGCCAGCGGCACTCACTTCTTGCGTTTACTATGGCAAAACCCGTAGCATGGCCCCGGACCAACTCAAGAGGTATGATGTTGTGATCACGACGTATCAGACCGTGGTCCAGGATCATGAACTCGCGCTTGCTGGGAAGTCCGGGGCGCCTGCCGCGAAGAAACTCAAGGTGGACAAAGGCTTGTTTGACCTGCCTTGGAAGGTGCGCTCACAAATACGAGGGTTGTGGCTCCTCGCTCAAGCGTTAGTGATAGAGGGTTATCCTGGATGAGGGACACAACATTCGAAACCCCAAGACGAAAATGGCGAAAGCTGTTTGCGCCCTTAGTGCTCAACGACGTTGGGTGCTCACAGGGACGCCCATTGTACGTCAATGTTCCGCTCTTGGTGTCACTGTACTTACACCTCGATCAAACAGATAAATTCGCCCAAGGTATTTTCCGAATTGCCCGCATGCCACACACCGCTAAGATTATTGGACAGGACTTGGGATCGATCCTCTCATTCCTGAGAATCTGTAGTCCTCTCGACAACGAGGACTTCTATAAGCGTATGGTCCTCCGGCCTCTCAAGGATGGCGATCCCTCTGGCGCCGAGCTTCTTAGGGTGCGTTGATCCAATTGTCGTCACAGCATTCGACCCTGAACCTTTGAGTAGGCATTGATGAGCCACGTCTGTATCCGCCGTACAAAGGAGGTTGGTCTGCCCTACGACTTCACGTGCCATATGCGCTAATTGTCATATAGATGCAAGACAAAGATGGAAAACCCCTTGTTCCTTTGCCACCTGTGAGCTACATGTCCTCGTCGATGAGCGCTGTTATCCTAATTCGGCTTAGGTGGATATGACGGTCATTCCAGTGACTTTGCCCCCTCAAGCGAGAGTACGTCAGCCCCCAACATTGTAGTGGCCCGTTGCTCATGCCCATTTAGGAGCTGTATGACACGATTGAGCAGTTGACCAAGGAGCGTGTCGGAAATCTCCTGCAGAGACACGGGACCATTCACGCTGCCGCCGTAAGTCATCTGGTTGAAGCACCACGTCTTACGCTCACCAACTGCGACAGGTTCAATCCAATGTACTCAGCTTACTGACCCGGATGAGGCAAATGGTCCTTCATCCGGGGCTGCTACCTGTGGACTATCTGGAGCAGTTGAGTTCAAGCGAGCAGGCTGAAGATGATGGGCCTGCACCTGTCCAAATCTCTCCTCAAGAGAAAGTCCGTCTGCAAGGTCTGCTCGCGCAAGCCATAGAAGACTGTGAAGAGTGCCCAATCTGTTTCGGTGTACTCAACGAGCCTCGCATCACGTTCTGCGGGCACCGGTTCTGTCTGCCGTGGTAAGTAGCAGTGTGGCTCAGCCTTTTCTCGTGACTAATAAACATTTAAGCATCACTGAGGTCATAACTCGCGATCCGAAGTGTCCGATGGTAAGTCTATTCCGCAAGAACTGATATAACGATATTCAAAGGAGAGCACAGGACCGCCGCCCCCTTGACATGGCTCAACTTGTTGAGCCTCCTCCACCTACAGAGCTCACGCAAGCACCTGTACAATACGATGCAGAGGAAGACGAAGACGACGATCTTCGAACTGGGTCATCTGCAAAGATCGATCAACTGGTCACGCTTTTGAGGCTCACCCCGGACAATGACAAATCTCTCGTATTCTCGCAGTTTACGTCTTTTCTGGACAAGGTAGCGTCTTCCCGCATCTCACTGGTCATCGACTGACAAAACTCCACAGATTGCAGAAACTCTGGACAAAGAGGGGTGAGTTGGATCACTCTCACTCGTTGTGCAATATGAACCTTTTTTGTAGCATTCCTTATGTTCGGTTCGATGGCAAGATGTCTGCTCGTCGTCGGCAGGAGACAATCGCTCGCTTTTCTGTTCCCATCGAGGGCGGCGATGTGCCGATGTCCTCGAGTCAAGCTCCTACGTCCCAGCCCGAAGTGCCAGCCTCTTCACAACGTTCTTCCCGCAGACGTCTTCGGTCTACTCAAGCTATCCTCGATGAGTCTATAGATGATGCTCAGGATGATGACTTCGTCATGGATGATAACCAAGCCGACGATGACGACTTCATCGACGACAGCGACGACGAGCCTTCGCGCGGGGCATCCAAGAAGGGCAAGGGCAAGGCTAAGGGAAAGAAGACGACCGCACCTTCACGCACTCTTACACCGAGCAATACCCGGTCTGACGAGGTCAACCCACGCGTCATGCTGATCTCACTGAAGGCAGGAGCGCTCGGTCTGAACTTGACTGTCGCCAACAATGTCTATCTGTAAGTGCATTGAGCTCTCTCCAACTATGTTGATCCTCACAGACATGTCGGTATCTAGCATGGATCCGTAAGCTCTTCATCTTGCCTTACTATCGGACTCGATCACATCTCTCCCTCGACCATAGGTGGTGGCAGGAAGGCATTGAGTCCCAAGCTATCGACCGTTGCAACCGGTACGTGTTCGCTTTTCTCCGACAGAGTCCCCGCTTGACATATATGTCACCCAGGATTGGCCAGAACAAGCCTGTCCATGTCTATCAACTTATAGCTGAAAACACGGTGGAGTCGAAGGTAATGTGGCGCAACTTATGTTACACCATTCTTCTCACATGTGATGTGCACAGGTCATCGACATCCAAGAGAAGAAGAAAAAGCTCATCAAGGAGGTGAGCGTCCCGGCGGCATGTCCTTGGTCACTTTAGATTAACTTCATCATTCGCGTAGGCCTTTTCCGGTATCAAGAGCACTGAGACGCAGCGCCAGAAGAAAGAAGCGCGCTTACAGGGTTAGCAACGACTCTCACTCCACGTGAGATGACGCCAGCTAATGTAACCATGTTGTGGTGCAGAGTTAGTCCAGCTATTCGGTCTCCAAAAAGAAGCCAGTACTCAGGCGGGTGCGAACTCTTCTCAAACTACTCTAAACGGTTGGAGGGCTTGAAGCTTGCATGCCGTTTTGTCTTTTAGAATCCGCTTGCCACACCTTACTCTCATCTTTCTATAATATAAAGAGCCAACAATAATCTATACTTGATCTAGTCCCAGTACATATAGATATTCTCGTTATTACTTGTGTAATATTCACCTATCCTCGCGTGGTGTGCTCAGACCCCCGTTGTCGCTCCGCTCCAGAGAAAATGAGTGTGCTTGACAAAGGATTAATTGACTTGCGATAACTTAGGTGTCAGGACTGTAGTTGTGCAAGAATCGTCAACTATATCGTCGTCGAGCGGTGCAAAGGATGCTTACACAGGGGCGACGGAGGTGACCGGGCCAGGAGTGGTAGCGAGAGAAGGGAAAGGCGTGGACTGGCAAGAAGCCTCGATGTCGCTGAGCGTGAAGCCGGCGGGAAGGACACCGACGTTCGACTTGGCCGCCGACGGGGTGGGGATGACCTCAGAGCAGTCGACGAGAGTACTGGGGTCGTTGCCGAGGATGGCCATTATCTGCATAGCGGCCGTGAACTTCTGGACCATCAGCTGCTGGTTGTTGACGAAGGACTGCCACTCGCAAGCAGTGCGGTTGTCGCTAGAGAGCAGGGAAGTTAGCTTGCGCGTGGGTATAGATATACAACGGAAGCCGTACCGAGCGAGGAGGCCGTCAGAAGCAAGACGGAACTCGCCGGGGATAGGAGACATGAGTTCACCAACGTTGGAGCCGTTACCGGGGAAAAGGGTACCCTTGAGGAGAGTCTACAGTACGCCATTCGGTCAGAAATGTGCGACAAATCTCGCTTTCCGATTAACCAACCTCAACAAAGAACTGGGGATCAAAATCGAAGGGAGTCGTGTCGAAGGGCGAGCCGTGAATGGTCGGGTCGACGTGATCCTGGGCAGCGACGGTGTGCGACGCGAGAAGGTCGACGACCTGCTCAGGGCTGAAACCTGCGTCGCCCATACGGGCAAGGATCTTGTCGACAGGGTCCTCCGGGAGGGGGACGAGGTCAGGAGGGGAGACAATAGAATCGTTGTTACGGCCCGCCAGGAACTGGAGGCGCGGGCCTCCGGCGCAGTTGCTGACCGCGACAGCCCCGGCGAACTGGATGCTGTAGAGCGCAGGGACGTGTGGTGAGACGTGCTGCTGCGAGTGAAGTGGGAGATCACGTACAAATCGCCAAAGGAGACGTTGTGCCTGAGAGCAATCGGCTTCTGCTCGTTCACGATCTCGTCCATGCCAATGCTGGCTGGGAAGCTGGTCTCGATATCGACGAACTTCATGATAGAGCCATCTAAAAACTAGTCAGCTTCACAGATTTCGAATCGTGTCGCAGCTGTCAGGCTGCATACCAGCGCCGCCACCTCTGTAGAGACAGTTAGACATGACCGTACTGTCCTAAATATAAACAAAACGCACCCGAACTGGCCCATGGCAGTAAGGGCAGGTGAGAAGCCAATGGCGTCGTGGAAGGTCAACTATGGAAGTAGGTGACATGTCAAATGCTGCGGTACGCAAAAGGTGGCTGCACGCCGCGACGTACACGAAGAGACTCGTGGGCTTCTTCGCCTGTTTCGAGGATCAGTTATGAGTATGATACGTTTTGACATTTGTAAACTGAGTTTACCGCACTGGGCTCCATCGAAACTGGTGGGGATACCGTATTCAGTAACGAGGTTTACTTTCTACACGGTAAGAAGCACTTACAGGCCGTTTGGACCGTTGATATCATCGAGAACGTCAAACCAAACGCAGCACTAGAGGCGGATAATAAGCCGTTTGGTGACCGGGTCAGGGAGTAACACGACTTACTCGCTCGTCCGATGCGGTCTGGCCGTTACTGCAGGTGGCGCGCTTGGAAGGTGCAGCACCAACAACAGCGGCTAGAGTAAAAATGGATACAAGAGCCTTGGAAAACATAGTGAATGGAGTAAGAGGCCGTTGTAGTGGTAAAAGCAGAGGCAGGTGAAGTGTAAATGCCAATGTGAGAAGCAGAAGCTGAAGGAGAGACCACTCGAGGACAAGAAATGTCTGGAGGTGTGTTGGATAAAACGACCTGAGAGGCGCAAGCCTTTATACCTTTGGTCGGCCACGGTGCAACTTGGACTCAACATGATATCCAGCGGCTAGATGCGACTCAGAGTCTAGCGAGTATCTGTGCAAGTCGAAGGGGGCTGTCCAATCCTGAGACGAGGAATTCAGTATAGACACAGGGCTCAAGGGTCAAGACACAACGATTCACATACCCACTGTGCACTTGCCTGTCCGATCCAGTTCCCTGGCAGTGGAACGGGAAATACGGGCTGCGTGCGACGGCAGCAGCGCGTGGCGATACACTGACAAGGTTCACTGCGCTGGGGATCAACGCGGTGGCTGGGATAGCAGTTCATCGACAGTGACAAAGGTGCGTGGGGAATGTTTCGTCAAAAATAACACTAAGGCGATCACGGTCAGTATACAGAGCCCTATGCTTCCACGCTACATGATCAGAAGTGGACGAATACTTGTTGAATTATGGCACTCACAAACAAAAACCCTCGAGGAATAGGCCTCCGAGTACGTACGTAATCCGAGGACGACAGAAGTATCCGAGCTGCAGGGCAGTGACGCGCTAAGATGTGCGATGATCAGAAGAACACCAAAGGCGCTACCCGGACGTAGTGGTTCCAATGACTATCCAGGGCAAGTTCTTGGTAATCCATGTCTGTTTGTGAGGCACTTGATACTAGGTTCAACACGGAAATTTTTGCGGGATGGTCAACGATTTACGTAGGTCTAGGATGAAACACCTCAGCCGAGGAAAGTTGTCTCCCTATGCTATCCGTCCCTGAGCGGCGATCAGGAGCCAAAAATGTACCATGGGAGGGGTAGTCATGACTGTCGGCGGTTCAGCCTTCGAAGCTCGAAGCGGCGCAGACAACTGCTAGTATCGGATAGCATGAACGAGCGTTGGCCGTGCAGCTGAGAGTGTTTGAGGACGATGAGAGCACAAACGCGGACAAGAAGCGACAACAAGGTGGAGCCCAAGACAGAGCGTGTGTTGTTGCTCAAACAGCTCATCCTCACCGCCGTGAGTCGTGATGTCGGACGAGAATAGACTGCCATTTGAACGCCCACAAGCGGGAGGCACGTGTCAACAGTCATGGTCACATTCCTGTGCTCTGTCCCAATATGGCAGTAAGTATCTTTACATTAGTGTCACAACGTAGTGCAGAGACGCGTCGGACGTGGCCGTGTCAGCACAGTATACGCGTTAACTAGAGATAGGAACTGCCCTGACGTTACTATCTATGTACTACTCAAGGACGAGAGACGAGTGTGCCTCCATCGCTGCTGCGACGCCGTGTGATCTCACATGTCCCCGAAGCGCCAGCGTACTTAACCGCAGCGTGCCCCACATGTTACCTGTTCTCACAGTGCGCAGTGTACGGAGACGGGTCCGTCCACGTCGCAACAACTGAGTCCATGCGCCCATTCGGGATGATCGGCCGTGCCCTCCATACTGATGCCTCCGGTGATGACGCACACAGGCGCCCCCACCCATTCGCGCCTCTCCTGCGCGCGCGCGCGCGACACACGTTCTGTCAAGTAGACTGCGGCGCGCGATGTTTTCTGAACTGGTCGCGCTCGCAGCGCCGAAGCTACCCTGCAAAGCGTCCACGGCGTGTGGGGCCCTGGGAGCACGGGGGCGCTAGGCCGACAGGACGTGCTGTCGTGGCGCGGAATGCGTTTTGCGCCGGCTCCGCACGAATGATGTTGTGGTTTGAATATTCCCACATCCACGCCCCAAGCATCGGAGACCAACCGGGACGTGCAGAATGACAGAAATAGTCCATATGTGACGGGCGTATCAAAGCTGTGTACATTGCAATGTGTCCGAGTTGACGGCGACAGGCTCCGAGACGGCTCAGCCACGCAAGAGTCAAGCTCTCACCGAGTACATACATGGTGCAACTGAGGATAGTCTACAGCAAAAGAGTGCCGGCCACAGATAATGTAGGATCACCAGACGTGACCGGATCCCGCTGTAGAGCTGTCCGACTAAGAACATCCCTGTCGTCTTCGTCAAGGTGAAGCCAACGGTTGAGATCCTGTTGGCTCCGTTGCGAGTTACGCGTTCGGCGGGTTGTGCCCTCCGTGAGTCCGCTGGTAATGAATTCCGTGATGCGCGTGTCGTCTATGGCGGTCATAAAGCGAATCCACGGCTCGTAGTCGGTGAATAACGCGCTTGGGGAGCGTAGGAGCGTCTCGTGCGGCACGCGGAGACGGTCTAGGACAGGCGCAATGGAGTGGTAATGGGAAGTGTGTTGCGTTGGGAGGTCGGGGGTATCGTCGAACAGGTATTCGGGAGCGGGATAATATCGACTCGCAGGGGTGAGGAGGTCGTCAAGTGCCACCTCGTCGTGATCGTATGCGGAAAACGTCACTGGTAAGTGACTGCTAAAGTCGCTTAAGTCAGCTGTTAGGTACTTGAAACCCATAACATCATCTTCGCCGGACGGAGGCCCGTTGACGAATAGGTCCTGTGATAGCCGTGAATAACAGCCCTCACGAAGTGAGTCAAGGGACCTACGCGCAGCACTTCTTCCTTCGGCCGCAGCAGGCCATAGTCCGCGAAGGAGCACAGCTCGATAGACCATGCCATGTGGCTAAGCTTCCTCCTGAGGGACCTTTCGTCGGTGTTCTCGCAGGGCATCTCTTCCTCATCACCGACGTAAGCACCGACGCCTAACTGTAGCTGATTAATAGCACGGCGAAGATCCGGTTGAGCCTGCGGGATAGAATGGGGATGAAGACTCTCATCTGCGTTACGTTCACGCAGTTCTAATGGGTTTCGGGAACCCTCGAACAAGTCCACCCCTGTCTGCACATCGAGTAGCACGTTCTCAGATAACGACATCGCACGGAGATACGAGGCCGCCAAGGGAACGGCACAAGGCCTGAGGTGGAGAATGCACTGCAGTGGAAGGTCCCGCGTAGGCACCAATCCGATGTCTAGCAACCAAGTGAGCGGTCGGCTCGACAGGATAACGTAACACGGAAACGTACCGCTGCATGTCAAGACAACAGGACGTCTGCATTCTTTGATGATTCTCGTCAAGGTGGGCCAGAAATTGGTGTCTTCACGGAAGAGAATATCGACCTCCTCGACTAGCACAATTGACTGACTGATCTCTGCGGCTGCTGCTTCTGGAGTAGCAGAGCCTGTGCTGTCCTGGTCAGTCTTCGTAGCCTGAATATCTCCAGAAGGCTCTTCGTCGTCGGACACGACTCTTTTTGCGAAGAAATTAGCTTTCGCCTGTGCCTTCGCCTTCGCTTGGTCCTTCGGCGGGTGCTGTGTTTGCCGGACGAGGTGATTCTTCCCAACGTCACCAATAAGCTTTTGTAGTGCGGAGCCGCTCCGCTCGCCTATGCCTGGATAGACCTCGAAGACGTCCCATCCGAGCTCTTCGGCGCATGCATACACGGATGCTGTCTTTCCGCAGCCTGGGGGGCCGGCTAACAAAATCGTGTTATATATTGTGTCGCCGAATTGAGCCGGTTCGTAAGCGAAAGGTGGAACGTTGTCAGACGGAGTGAGTGAACTCGTCTGCTCGTCGTCCACCGGTGGGTCCGAACCGTCAGAGCTTTCCCCTGTGTCTGCGTGCCTTAGACGTGATAGTCGAGGGTGAGTGAAGTCGGTTTCGTCCACTGTGTCGATGATGTTCAACGGATCATCCCCGTCTGTGAAAACAAGGTCCAAATGGGGTTCGTCGTCAGTGCGGTCATCTGCGCTCCAGGTCCCTTCGGGCTCTTCAGATTCCACACGGCGTCGCTTGCGCTGCACGTCGCGGACGATACGAGGACGTTTCGCGCCGCGTGGGTCTTTTGCCTTCTTGCTCTTTTGTTTTCCCTTATTGTTAGAAGTTGTTGAGTTAGATGTGGGAGCTTCGCTCGGCCCATGGATGTGGAGCTTGAGGCTAAGCAACCAGTCTCGGAGGTAGAGAGCAGATTGTTCGTTTCCCAGCACTTCCTCAGCGCGCTTCGGACGCCATTTGTCGTTCCATAGCAGGCCTTCGCTCCCATTCACTTGATTATTTGAGCGGGTACGGGTTCGCTGTTGCGCCTCCAAGACACGACTGATGGCAGGATACTGTCTGTGGTGTGTTGGAATGCTCGCCAGGCATGCCCTTCGGGTTGACATATCCCTAGGGTCCAGGACGTCGAAGGGAGTGGGATAAACCGTACGGGCATCTGAAGGACGTTTGAAGGGATTGCTAGCGGCAGGAGGATCGGCAGAAATGTCAATGGCAGTCTCTCGATTTCTCCCAGAGCGCTCGCGGCGAGAGAATTGCGACAGATAGGTGGATGGTGTAGCCTGAGGGCCACGCACGTGTTGATTTTCGTGGTCTGGATAGGGAGCCGTGGGCATCGGTGGCTTCGTGGAGGGTTTGCCATAGTAGCTAGTAGAGGGAGAGGGGTCCACCGCCTGCTTGCGAGGCGCGAAGATGGAGAAGAGGGACTTCGGTGCGGGTGGCGGTAATTTCGTTTTCACGCCAGTCGGAGAGGATATAGGGCTACTGTCCGCAACCACAATGGGAATGTCGCGGCTTCCGCCCGTCGGATCCTTCTCGCCTGACATATGCTTGAGATGGATTGGTCTGTAAGAGACGGATTCTACTTACCAGAAGCATCCGCGTCATCGTTTACCGCATCCTCTCTCTTCCCTCCATCATCGCTAATAGTGAGTGGGCTTGACGACTCGACGGGTAGTTCCTCCGGTAGTGGATCGGCCTCTGATGAAAGGATGTCGATGACGTCGTCGTCCGGGACTGAGCCGTTGAGAGAAGGAGCCGCCGAGGTAGATGGAGTACTCTTGTTTGACGCAGCCCGAAGTCCGAAGGCATCCAAGAGGGACGTTTGGCGGGACTTCGAACCCGTGAGTAAGCGTGGTTCCGGGTGGGTGTGCCCAACAGAGAAAGACTCACAAGATCGTTCTTGGCTATTTTCTTGCTCCTTGACTTCCCCGCAGCGGGAGGCATTATGCAAGACCCAATAGCAAAGATAGAGAGGCAGAAAATGTGGAGACAGAGGAGACTCGAGCGTGTTCACCTGGACAGAGCCGCGGACGCACCATGGTCCGTGTCGCGTCGACGCGTTCGCGTCTCTGGCACGTGACCTGGTGTAACCTGCCCTGAATCGATGGGATGGGAGTGCCCTTATAAACCCTTGCGCGTCTGTTCCTCTCTCTCCAATGGACTCCTCGCCTCAGAGCAGGGTCGTCTACCGGAGAAGCGCCGGAGTTCGACCTGTGCGGCGAGAGGTTACCCAGAGCGAGCTGGTAAGCGTGTTCTTCCTTCGTGCACCCCACGATAGCTCACCTATCGTCCCATCAGCGCCGCGACGGCTAATGCAGAGTACCAGGATGCATCAGTCACGCATTTGACACGTCTCCTGGTGGGTTAGTCTAGTCGTAGGGTAGCTAGGGGCGTCGAGTGAGTACTCTTTCATCCTTGCACCCCAATTGCAGATGCTTACTGATCACTACCCCTTCGCGAAGTGCGGTGTGGCGGAGAGCCGTGAGCTAGGTCGGTCGGTCTGAGTCGAAGCTGGATGCGAACACGTACCTCAGTCGTGAGCCAGGCGTCCAATACCCATGTACGTGCCTCTTTCACATCGTTGCGTTGACCTTTGCGGCTGATCACCCGGCCACCGTTTGCAGCGTGCCTGCGTAGCACTGGCGAGTGCTGCGCATTGCCCGCCTAGCGGGAGTTTAGCGACACTTGTCGCGCGCCGACCAGTGCCCTGGATCATCTGGATCTTGAGTGTGCAGGTTGTGGAAAGCAAATCAATTACCCCAGGACATCCTGCGAACTCCTCCGACGTCTAGCCGAGAATAAGTTCGCATGTACGGCTTCAGTTTGGTCAATTAACTGTTTTCGTGCCTAATTGTGCGATACCCCGATGCTACCAAGTTCACAAGCAAACTCTAAGGGCATTGCTTTAAGCGACGCAATATAAAAATAATGCAGTGAGGACCAACCTACTGCTCTGAGGATATCAGTAGCCGCGTTGACGGAAAGCGTAGATAAGGTTTATCACTCGCATAATCAACAAGCTCTAGGCTTCCCGTGTCCCCATCCTTTACAATAATGATACGAGTGCGTACATACAAACACATAGACGCGATAAATGTCCAAAAATACATCATTCGAGGGTTGTCCTATGCAACAACTAGAGAACGTCCAGCGGAGGCCGCAACGACAGAGGTGTAGCAGTCCTGCTCCAAAGTCCAACGACGTCGTCTCCTCCCCATCCCCGTGTCACCGGCGTAGGCGGAGGCCTCCCTCGCGAGCGCACTGCGCACGGCCGAGCTCAGCTGAACACGAGCGCGAGCCCGACCCACAGCGCGGCCGCGGGCCAGAGGATGTACACCAAGTCGAGCGCGATCCGCTTCGCGAACGACCGCTTGCCAAGGCGCCGCGCGCGCCGCCCCGCCGGTGCGGGCGCGAGCCCCCGCCTGCCCGCGCCCCGGCGCATCGGGAGCGCGCCGGAGAACCGGAGGAGCGGGACCCAGAACGCGATGCGGCGGCGGCGCCCGCTGAGCGTGAACGTGAACGCGAGCTCGTCGCCGTCCGCGTCGTCGCCGTCGTGGTACGGCGCGCCAGCATCGTCGTCGTCGTCGTCGTGGTACGCGTACGGCGCGTCGTCGCCGCGGTCGAGCTTGACGCGGAACGCGGGGCGGCGCGCGGCGTCGTACGCGGGGAAGTCGTCCTCGATCCCGAGCTCGTCCGCGTCGAGGTGCGCGGGGCCCGTCGGGAGGTGCTGCTGCGCGGCGGCGAAGATGGAGGGCCCGGCGGAGGAGCCGCTGGGCGAGCGCGGGATCGCGGTCGCGCGGAACGTCGGCGTGGACGGGAGGCTGCTGCTTGCTGACATGGTGGGTGCCGCGGGGGCGCGCAGTGAGCCCTTGGGGAGCTCGTCGGTGGGACTGCCGGGAGGGTGACCACGGGGGGCGTAGAATCCGGGCGTGTTGGGAGACCAGTCGGGCGAGAAGGGTGTGGGCGGGTGCGGTCCAGGCTGCCATACGCCTGAGGGAAGGCTGCTGATGGAGAAGGACTGGACGAGGGTGGAACGCCGGTGGTGCGTGGGGAGTGAGGGCGATCGGAGCTTCCGCTGTCGGAGGATAACGAGGGTGATGGTCGTGAGGACAATGAGGGGAAGGTAGCGCCATGAATATACGGAGGAGTAATCCGGATAGAAGCATGCGACGGTCGACACCGAGGGGAGGTGTGATGACGGAGAGGGTGGTGTGGAGAGGGAAAGAAGTTGGAATCCGGGGTATTCGATTTCATTGGACGGGGAGAAGGCCTTAAGAGTAACTTCACGGACGTTCTGCGGCTCGGAATGTTCTGAAGCAGCGGTGGAAGAGCTTGCGGCGTTTCGGGGCGGTACATGCACATAGTCGCAGTAGTCTTTGTCATCCGCACTTGGAGGAATGCCGTGTCAGTGCTAGGCAGCTGCACCGGGAAGATGCGGGGCACTCACCTAAACACGATTTCCGGGGTGGTAGTTTGTAGCAGAAGTGTAGTTGTCTTCTTGCCCAACGTATTCTGATAGCTGGGTCCGACTCCACGGCGTATTGTACCCTTCTCCCGGAGTGGTCCGCACGAGGCCGTATCCGGACGATGCAAGGGTATATGCGTAAAGAGTATGGTATGGCCGGTATCATTTGCTGCCCAAGCGAAGCTTAATCACTTGCAACACCGCGCCCATACGTAACATACCTTGCAATGAGCGAATGAACTCAACTGGACCGTGGGGCTTGGCCGTCCAGTGATCGTAGTCGTTGTACTTGGCGGCCCTCAAATAGTCCTCCTCAGCAAGCCCGGGAGCATCTAGCATTACAAGTGTATGGTTCCTAATAGACACCTTCTGATTCAACGGTCCGAAATACTTGGTGAATCGTTGACGAGCTTGACGGGCAGCCGCCTGTTCGATATTGAGCCTATGGGGGGATGTGTCAATGGAGGTAAGGCAGTTACGCAAACGAGACCGGTTACACACCCGACGTCATTGTTTCCTGGAACGAAGTATGACGGGATCCGGCGATCTAAACGGAAGATGTCTAAGAACTTGTTGTAGTTGCGCTCGTATCTGGGCACAGGTAACGACATATTAGGACACATTCGGAGGTAGGGTCGATAAGACCGCAGATTAAACACTCACTCTTCGTCCGACCTTATCGACCGCCACGAGGCTAATACGTCCCCCATGAACACCACCGCATCGGGATTCTTGCGCGAGGCAAAGAACCAATGCCGTTTGAGTGTGAAGTCGAAGAGCTTCTGGCGTAGCGACCCTAGGGTGGACGACCTTGCCGAAGGGAGGAAGCGCGCTTGTGGGTCAGCAATGAGTAGCAGATGCGCGGGCCTCTCATTTGGTATCTGCCGGCGTACGGATAGGCCATAATCATGCCGTTGAGACGAGCGAGGGCCGGAGAGAAGACGTGGCGACGCACCGGCGATAGAACGCTGTCTTGCCAGGAGCACGACCGGAGGGACCAAAGAAAGGATGCGAGCTCGTACCAAAAGATGGAGGCACACCAAAGAAGCCGGAACCAGTCGAGGATGCCCCACCGTGCGAGCCAGGCGTCGAGAGTGGAGGGTCTGCGCGATGGTGTCAGCATGGCGGCGGTGGGAGAGAAGCTGCGGGGTGCGATTGAGTCGCTGTCGGCCGGCGTGTGCTGTGCGGCGGCGTCGATCGTGGCGGGGAGGGGTCAGGGGAGGACTGGAAGGAGAAGAAAGAACGGGGGTGTAAAGAAAGAAAGCGGGCAGGGGGGCCGCGAGGCGAAGCAAGGTGAGACGGGCTGAGACGAGAGAGAGCCCGAGACCAGGCCGGCCGTTGGAGTTCCTGACCAGCGCCGTTCAAGTCGCCGCCGACCCGCCGACGCTGTCAAAGATGCCCGCTGTGTGTTCTGGCTCCTCCACGTGACCGCGTCCCTTTGGACGGTCCACTGCCATATTTTCTCCTCGGGTCGTGGTATGCAGCCAGCCTGCCATCGTCCTTGCCCTAATTGCACACGTCCACAGCGTTCCTGACGGTCCGGGAGCGGCACATGCCATTCCTCGACAATTAAATTACAGCATCGCACAACGGCTGATACATGTGATCAATCGGGCACAGATCTGGTGTCGTGGCCATGACGTCGTCATCCAAATGGGACTGATGTTTTCCCGCCGGCCTACGCCAGACCAGCAACCACCATGTCGTTACTCGGTTCTACTTGGAATGGACGCTTCCCTTCCTGCTGTGTGCGGAAGACGCAGGCCAGAAGAAGGCTACAAGGCTGGACACGCAACACACCAGTAAGCATCCCGACGCGAAAATACTCCCACTCCTGGCCAGCCGCGACCACGCAAAGCACCCTACCCCCACCAGTGCAAGCACGAAGCCACCAGCTGCCAACCACATGCAGAGCGTGTGGCAATGCTCGAGCAAGTGTGTCGGCGGCTGCCCTCTTTTGAACGGGCCGACTTGCTCCACATGCGGGTTCGAGGAGAATATGGCAGGGATTCCAGGGTCCATCATCACCGACTCTGGCGTATCGGGAGAAGCTGCCTGGGCTTGCGCTTCCTGTGTGCCTCCGCTACCCATACGCGATGTCGTTCCCAACTCGAGGTCGGGGTCGGGCTCCTGCTTCTCCCGCGAAGAGACTCCTACGCGGCGCTCCTCCCGCTTGGCGACGGCAAGCTTGTATCGGATCAGGAAGAACGATGAGAAGAACGCGAGGATGGCTGCGAAGATGTGCATGACCATTCCCCCGGCAAGCGCGCCGTTCGCGACTTGGTTCACGATCGTGGACCCTAAAAAGGGGTGGTATGGCAATGTGCTCCCCACCAACTGCGACTCCATCGCCGCGAAGAACGTCGTCTAGCACTGAGGTGAGCCCCTTTGCAAAGTGCACAACTTGGCGGCGGACAAAACTCACGATGACGCTCATCTGCTGCAGGCGGTCCATCCACCCCGCAATAAGTTCGTCCATGATCTTCTTGCGCTCCATGGAGTCCATTTCATTCTGGTCCTGCTGCGTAACTAACCCGCGTAGGTCGTCAACAACTACTTTCCTCGAATCGTCACCTGCACTCACACTTTCGTGGAGGATTGACGTTGAAGTTTCCCGCCGGATTCGGAGATAATGGGGCGTACGGGGGAAGTCCGCCCCCGTGCCTAGGGCGTGAGGCGATCAAGAACGGGTCCTGGGCTCTCGGCGAAGTTGGTGTTGGTGTAAGTGGCTTTGGTTCTTCGACGACCGAATGGGTGTCGGGAAGTATGTGGCCTGGCTCTGAAATAGTAGGCGTGCAACAGTGAGTGCCTTTTGTATATCCCCCGTATTACACACATGCTATCACTTACTGTTGGCTAATTCTGCCATCGTTTCGTTAGAACGGCTTGGAACGTCTACTTTGGCGAGACTAAGGAAGGTAGGATGAGATGGGCACCAAGCTCAGTAGCTCGCTCGCCCCTACCACCTTATACTGTAGAGCTTGGATCTTGGCACATAATTATCCCGTAGCGCTCCTGAGGAAAGCGTGAGCCAACTATGACGCGAGGTCGACATTTAAGGCGCACCGGTCGTGGAGTCCAATCGGTGCACTAATGTGTCCCGAATTTTATCCACAAATATGCGGCGTTAGTCTGCGACCTACTCGGGAGGATCTCCACGGAGAACATAGCCCTCCCCCGTGTGACTCGCAGGGGAGTGTCCAGTGGAGAGATACAGTGGCTGACTCCCGGCAAGTAGCGTGAATTCGCTACGCGAAAGGGAACGTGGAGTAACACGCCAATGCCCCGATAGTATCGGGGTTAACAGCTCCACATGCTGGTGTAGGAAATTGGAATGTTCACGCTGGGCTGCGTGACTTGTTCTTCTATTACCGGGCTAGTGAAATTCACTCCCCCGAGTAGCTAACATAGCTCCGTCGCCCCTCCGAGAGTGTGTACATGTAAATGTGGAGAAAGAATGTCCCGAAACTGCCCCTAAATATCATCAAACAGTTTGCGATGACGGATAGTATGATGGAAGAGCTCTGCGATGGAGAGTTTATGTTCATTTTGAGCACAGGCATCGCTTTGATATTACGAGAACGTTGGCAATGAATAGCTAACGAAATCAAAACACTCCTCAGACCCGAATCAAAAGATGACAAGAGTGGGATTTGAACCCACGCCTGGATACCCAGATGAGAAACCCGCAAGAGCAGGTAAGCTTTCGCTTGAGTCACACGCCTTGGACCGCTCGGCCATCTTGCCATATAAACCATACCCTTCAGCATGTATAACGCATGTAATCTGTCGCGAATTTCGAACGATGTGACAAGTTTACGAGAACGCTGCTTCTCACGGTCTCTCACCATGTTGACGACATGCCTCAACAGAACTCTTCGCGACATCGTGTGCCACATATCTCCCAAAGATGAGCTCCGAATCGTTCAACCAACTCGGAGATTACTGATACATTGGTAGTATGATCTTAGCATATGGGGTCGTTGGCCTGCAACGCTAATCCTACATATCGCCGGACAATGTCAAAGTACTGCTCGACAAGCCCTACAGTATATCATGGGTGATGTACGATCCTCCACTGTGGAACATACGCTCCCGTCGAGGCACGTTTAAGTGAAACGAGCAAGAGGCAGCTGACGGGGACGCTGCTGCCTTTGTAAGGGATTCGTGGACATGTTCTGACCTGACCCCCCGCTACAGCCCCGAACTTTTTCTCCTAAAGCCTCTTTGAATGAGCGGGGAGTGCGCACGATAAATAGGGAGGCCAACCTACCAGCAGTTTCACAAGGTGATCGGCAATCCTTTGGGCGAGTGTTTTTAGGGATATTTGGCCATTGTGCCCGATATTGATCTGGGAGCGGCAATGCGTGGAACTCCAGCCATCGAGCTAGAATTTCTGTGAGTGAAAAATGAAGCGATTGTGCGACATGCTATCCCTCACCTTGAATCCTACGCTGATCTTCTCGTGTCCGTCGATCAGGCGTATAATTCTTTCCGCGTCGGTAAAATCGCCATTTCCTGAGATGGCGACGGCGAAAGGGATTCCTGGACGGCGTCTAGCATCGCAGAATGTAATTGTTTCTGGATTGAAGTTACGATCATGTTCCCGACATGACCACACGTTCTAAGGCGTTGCAAGTGAGTTTGTCATAAATTTGATCGAAGTACGTGTGTTTGAAGCTAGCTCACCTCAAGATCCTCGAATCTCAACGCGTCGTCCAGTTCGTAATGACGAGAAATATTTTCCGGTGTGAGGGTGGGGTATGTGATTCCCGATCTATGTGGGCCTTGAGCCTGCATCCTACGGAAGTTCTCAAGGGCCCAGGCCTGATACTCGTTCCAAGCGATATCGCCCTAGGTAGAATTGTGAGTATACCCTGTCTGGCTGTCCAAGTAACGCGCTTACCCCCGCTGCTCCTCCAGAGCTGCTACGAGACATGTGGAAAATGGGATGTGGGGGGAGGCGTAACCATCAGCTGGCTGTGAGCTAATAGACAGATTCTATATATCTTCACGTCCACAAAGAGCAGCCAAACTCTCATACCGCCCGAGCCAAACACCCTCAATGAGATCTCTGGATGTCAGGGATAAAGGACTGGCTGGATTTCCCGGTCCACGACCCTACGCCGTGATATCCCGCTGACCTCTAGGGTGCTGCCGCGGGGAACTTTATTTATATGGAGACTGGTGTACGGACGTGCACACACAGGACGTAAAGGCGCCGCCCGCGAGGCCGCGATATCAGGCTGGATTGAGGAAACCTTTTGCCACTGACGAGGGCTCTTGGGTGTAAACCAGCATAATCGTCGGCCTTGTTCATCATTATGCTGATACTAAAAGTACGCCGTTTGTTTTTTCCTTGGCCCGCCCGGAGGTAGAATAGTACTAGAAGAGTTCGGCGAGATAGGCGAGCAGCTGAAGGGGTCAGACAGTCCATGCGGCCATTCCTCGTATACGTGCTGGACTCGGTGAGTTGACAGTGTACTTTTCATATTGAGGAGGAGTATTTATGAAGGGATATCTTCGTCAATTTACACTTGTTGACCTTGGTATCAATCGGGATACTCCCTTACTCCCCCTAGTCAGGATCTAGCTAACCAGAACCGCAGAAGTCTTACATTCGTGCGAGCAAAAAGGTAAAGTGACTTGATCACCCAGCTTACCCGGAGGTGCCCGTTAACTTCAGGACCGCATAACGAGAGTCGGACGAAGCCTGTTCAAGGAATCGAGCTCCGAGATCTCCGAGCCCGACTTTGAGATGCGCGATGGCGGAATCTAGCTGGATATCACGGATGCATTAAGCAAAAGGGATGTCGATCGTACGATGTACGCGAAAAAGCCAAAAAGTTGGCCGGGGACTGTGGGGGGAAGCATGTCAACAGGGGCTGCGTGCTGCGCCACCACGCCGCACGGAACAGAGCTTGCTTCGGAGGCCCGACTCCCATGCGCGTATTATACCGGCGTCTCACCTTTCGATCAGTTATCCATTCGCTTGCCACGAGCCGTAAGCTCTGTAGAAGCCTGTCATAGACTATAGTGCCACGAGGTGTGGGGCCGCCGCAGAACTCGTGCCTGAGAGCCAGAAGTTGGATAAGTGTTGAGGCGGCGGTACTTACTACGCAGACCGGTCAGGAGAGCATTAGATATTGACGATTGTAAAGAGGTGGTATGGGCCAATTGTTCCAATAGCGTAGGCGTCCATACACTGTTAACAGTGCAATCGTCGCGCGGACTTGACGCGGTACTCCATGTGCGCACTGTGTTTGAGTAGTCCGTTGACCATGAGTAAGTGAACGACATCCAGATATTTGACACCAAAGTTTCAGAAGAGCACCCGAGGACGGAATATTGGCGCGCTCGTCCCGCCGCAAAGGACTATATGCACGCTCACAACTCGGGTTCTACTTACGCAGTTAACGACAGACAATATCCCGAATGATAGACATTTCATTATTGTTGAGCAACGACAGCGTACAAACTCCCCTACAGATCAGAAAGTCCCAAAACACGAAACATGATAGCACGATCCTTTTGTTTTTCGCCGACTCCTCTCTCTCTCAAGTCTACGAGGGAACGACGAAGCTCAGGCCGCGACGGCGACGCGCTTGGGAGCCTCTGCGCCGACCTGAGGGACGACCTTCGCGGCGCCCACCATCGGCTGGGAGCCGGGGACGGCGAGGTGCAGCTTGTGCGCGCGGCACTCAGCAAGGAAATCCGTGAACATCTGCGAAGGCACCAGGTCAGCCTCCGTCTGCGGCGACACGCAGACCTATGTATACACACCTCGATAGTATCGAGCGGGCCGCCCGCGCTCTCGGGGTGGAACTGCACGCCCCAGACCTTGCGGCCGGACTCGGCGGTGGACTTGATGCCCTCGACGGACGAGTCGTTGCAGTTGATGAAGAACGGCTCCCACCCCGCCGGGAACGGGTCCTGCAGCTTGAGCGCGTACTGGTGGTTCTGGCTCGTCACGTACACGCGCCCCGCGCGGATCGAGCCCGCGGACGCGAGCGCGAGCACGGGCTGGTTGTGCCCGCGGTTCCCAAACGTCATCCGGTACGCCTCGAGCCCCGCCGCCATCCCGATCACCTGGTGGCCCATGCAGATCCCGAACACGGGCCGGTCCCACTCGCGCAGCGTCCGGCGGAGGTGCAGCGCGGCCTCCATGCAGTGGTTCGGGTCGCCGGGCCCGTTCGAGAGGAAGAGCCCGTCGTACTGGTCGCGGACCGTGTTGAAGTCGAAGTTCCACGGGAGGACGGTCACGGCCGCGCCGCGGCGCACGAGCGAGCGGAGGATGTTCGCCTTGGCGCCGAAGTCGAGAACGGCGATCTTGACGTCGCCCTTGGGGTTGAGCTCGTACGGGGCCTTCGTCGAGACCTGGTCGACGAGGTTCTCGAACGTCGGGTCCCAGTACTCCTCGGGCTGCGGGGCGGCGAGGGCCGCGTCGGCGCCCACGGCGAGGCGGCCGAGGGTGGTGCCCTGGTCGCGGAGGAGGGTGGTGATGGCGCGGGTGTCGACGCCAGTGATGCCGGGGACGTTGTTGCGCTGGCACCAGGCGGCGAGGGACTCGACGGCGGTGTAGTGGGAAAACTTCTCGGCGACGTCAGCGACGACGACGGCGGTGCATTGGATGCCGGACGACTCGAGGACGACGCCGACGTCCTGGCTGTCGATGGGGGTGGTGTTGCTCGGCACGCCGTAGTTGCCGATGAGGGGGGTAGTGAACACGAGGATTTGTCCGCGGTAGGACGGGTCCGTCATCGATTCGGTATCTGGGCGGATTGCGTGTGAGTCACTGTGACTTCCGTCATCAAGACGAGTGAGGAACTTACATGATGTGATGGACGTGGAGAAGACGGTCTCTCCAAAGATACTGCGAGGCGCACCGAAGGAGCGTCCCTTGAAGGATTGTCCGGTCTTGAGGTGAAGGACAGCGGGCAGCATAGTAGATGTGGAAGGGGCATGGGTGGCAAGGCCCCGAGAGGCACGAGCGATGTGGGTGAAGTTACGCATAAACATGGTGCTGCTCGGTGGTCTTTTAGTGACTGAGGAGAGAGAAAACGAGATCGCTGAGGTAACTGTTCATCCGCGTCAGTTTGCCTGTCCCACGGCCCAACGAAGGACGAGGAAGACGTACTCGTCGCGGGTGTTCTGAGTGAAGGTCATGAACGAGCGGTTTCGCTCAGGGTGGAGAGGGCGAGAGGCGGAGCTCTTTGAGGATGCAGGTCGCGGTGCGTGGCGAAGAAATTTACGGTGACTCGCGTACGAGTACGTCAGGTTTTGTGCGCGCACCACGTTCCCACGCCCGCTAATCACCGAGAGCAAGCGATAACGCAGGATCTAATCTCCCTCGATAGTCATTACTTACGTGATATTATGAAAGGTAATTGCTTGCGTAACCACGCTCACTACTGCGGCGCTTCTATGCTCCAGTGCGATCCAGTGAGACCGATGCCGGAATGCCATCTCTCTTGCACACGCCGTCCATGATATTGACCTACACCCATCCATCGCAATGAACTTTTTCGACGCATACGAGGTCCCCGGGACGACGACACCCCCGGTGAATGCCCAGCCACAACAGAGCCTGAACGAGGAGGTCGAGCAGGTCGTCGGGCAGCTCTCCCGGTTCTGGGGCGGGTTCCGGAAACAAGTACGCACCACTGTCGCTCTCGTGCCCCTCCCTCCCGTCCCCTCCAGCTCCGGGGGAGGAGGGGGGCGTTTGACACGGCCCCGAGCGCGGCTCACACGTGTCCTCCCCCTTGTCCTCGTCTAGAGCCAGACCGCGTTCGAGTCCGCACGGAAGGACTTTGGCCAGGTCGTGCAGCAAGCGCAGAAGGAGTTAACCAAGCTCGCTACGGATGCGGGCCCTGCGGCCTCCGCCTCGGGCTCTGGCTCTGCTGCCCCGGATCCCAGCACATCTGCAACCGAGCAGGCGGCGTCGATCCTTGCGGAGGCCCAAGAAGCAGCCTCGTCTGAGCCCTCTACATCCACCACGCCCACACCCACCGAGAAGGCCGCCCCCTCCGACACCCCCGCCTCCGCCTCCGACGCCTCCGCCTCCACCTCCGCCCCAGCAGCGGGGACGCTCTTCGCGCGGCTGCAGGCCTCGCTCCCGCCCGCGCTCGTGCAGACCGTGCAGAACGTGCAGCAGAACGTGCAGCACGCGCAGCTCCCCGAGACGCTGCGCGACACGCTCCAGCAGGCGCAGGCGCACGCGCGCAACGCGAGCTCGCTCGCCGGCGCGACGGACTTTGCGGCCCTCCGCGGCGCCGTCGCGGGCGAGCTCGCGCGCGTGCAGGGCGCGACGGGCGACTACGTGCAGCGCTCCGAGGCGCTCCTCCGGGAGGCGGGCGAGTTCCTCCGGGAGGCGGTCAAGGTCGTGCCCCCCGAGGGCGGCGCTGCTGCCGAGGACCCGTACGCGGGGCTCATCTGGGACGGGACGGACGTGTGGATGCTCCCCACCACCGCATCGGCCTCCGGGGCAGGAGCAGGGGAGGACGGAAAGGGCAAAGGGAAGGGCAAGGAGCGGGAGGGCTCGACGGGGCCGGGGCGGCCGTCGGTGGACACGCTGCGCGCGGTGGCGACCCGCGCGGAGTCGATGCTGAAGCAGCTGCGGCACGACCCGGCGGTGATCAGGGCGGACCCGCACGAGGACGCGGCGGTGCGCGAGGCGTTCGCGGCGTGGCTCGCGGCGGAGGTCGCGTCCGAGGACCGCGGGCTCGGGACCGCTGCGTGGCGGAACCGCGTCGAGCGCGCCCTCGCGGACCCCGTGGACGGCGTCGCGCTCGCGGCGACGCGGGACGCGCTAGGTGCGTGCTTTTTTTTTAAACATCGTTTACTTTTAGCAGCTGCTGTGCGGTGCGCTCACTCGGGTCCGGTTCTGCCGACAGTGCCGGAGCCTCTGACGGAGGACGAGTTCTGGACGCGGTATTTCTTCCGGGTGCACCAGGTCGAGCGGGAGGAGGCTCGCCGGAAGGCTATCATACAAGGTGGGCGCTCTCGACGACTATTGCATCCCCCCACCCCCCCGCGGTATGCTCACGGATCACCAGGAACGAACGAGAACGACGAGGACTTCAGCTGGGAAGACGACGACGAGGAGTCGGCGACTTCCCCCACGACTAAACCGGCACCGGCACCTCCCGCGCCCAAGGAGGCGGCGCCGCCTGCGGGTGTCACTGGCCATCTTACGGCAGACGCGAAGTCGCGGGTGTCGACACCCGGGAACATGAGCCCCGCGAGGCAGAGCAGCGAGGACAGCTACGACGTGGTGTCCTCGCAGGTGAGCCAGAGCGGAAAGGCAGAGACGGAGACTATCAAGGGGAAGAAGACGGACGAGGAGTCTGAGTCGGAAGACGACGATGAAGAGGAAGAAGACGACGACGACGACGATGATGATGATGAGGAAGAGGAGGAAGAGGAAGGAGAAGGGGAAGGATCTGAGGAGGATAGTGATTGGGAGTGAGGACGGAACGGACACGCGGCGATCGGGGTTAGGAGATGTACAGTACATTGATAAGCTGTGTCAGTATTCATTTGTGTCGATTATTCTCGGCGGTGAGTTGGGAGCTCGACGGGCGCGGGCAATTTCTCAGGAGGAGATGATGAGTATTCGGTGTGGTGTGGTGGGCTGTTGTTGAACAAACAATGCGCGGTAGATCGTCAGCGTTCCTGCATGATTTGCCATGGTGAAGAGACGACGACTTGGCACGGTCGATGATGCACTGGGGGGATGATGACCGAAGGCGAGGTATTTGATGGTTATAGGCAAGGCGGGGCCGGGGGTGGAGAGGCACGACGGATAAAATGTGCGTGAGTGATGAGCGGGCAGCGTGGCTGTGATCTGGGCGTGGAGGAGGGCCTGATATGGGCGTGGAGAAGGCGATCTGCAGGAGGGCGCCGGCGGTGCGCCCATGGCGGCTGTGTTTGGCCGCGGTCGGGGAGCGCCCGCGGAGGGGAGGTGGGCTCTGCCGCCTCTGGCCGCGGCAGGCTGGCACGCGCGGACAGAGCTCGCAGGTGCCGGGCGGGGTCGCCGCCGTGAGCGCGCGTGTGCGGCCCCTGTGTCCTGTGTGCTGGGTGCTGGTGAGCCCTCTCCTCTTCTCCGTCCACCCGCCTCGCTGCATGTACCGCCTCTCGCAGCACCCGGATCGCCCGCCCACGCCGACTACTTAACCCCCGCCCGCCCCGTCCCCGCGTCCCTCTCCTCCCCCTCCGCCATGCCTCCCGCCGACCACCTCCTCTTCGGCGCCACAGCCCCCGACTTCATATTCGACCCCTCCGGCGTCGAATTCCCCGCCGCGTCCCCGCTCCTTGGCTCGGGCTCTTCCGCCTTCTCCGACCCCTGCTCATCCTCCAAGTCCTCCCCCGACCCTACCGACCGCGACTCCGAGCCCCCACAGGCGGGACCGAGCCACGCGTCCACCGCCGCCGCGAACCGCAAGCGCATCCGCCCCAAGATTGACCTCGCCCCAGGCCAGCCACCGACCGCTCGCGGGAACCCGCGCATCCGCGTCTTCGTCGCATGCTACCAGTGGTGAGCCCTACTTTTCACCTGCCCCAACCACCCTGGCTCATCCCGAATGCCCCCCGCTCCGCCTTCGCAGTCGCGCGCGGAAAATCCGCTGCGACGGCGCGAAACCGATCTGCTGCAACTGCCAGAAGCGCCCGGGCGAGGCGGAGCAGTGCTCCTATGACTCTGGCCCCAATCGCCGCGGCCCCGACAGAGGCCGGCGCGGGCGTGCCCCCGCCCCTCGCGCATCCGCCGCACCCAGCGCGAGGGCGGCCAAGAGGACGCGTTCCGCCCCCCAGGAGCCCGCCCTATCCACGTCCGAAACCGATGCAGCCCCGGACGTGGACACCGCATCAAGCACGGACGAGCACGAATTCTCCCAACTGACTAATGCTGCGCCCTACGAGCTTACAGATGTATGTGGCCCTGTTGATCGCCTTGTCCTCCTTGTGCTTCCCTCTGAGCGACGCGCCCTAGGACATTGTATGGGACTACGATCCCATGCTCTACGACATGAGCAACTTTACGGACGTGTTCGCCGTGCCCCCCGCCACCGTCGTCGTCACCCCTCCCGCAGAGGAGAACAACGCCGGCAAAGACACGGAGCACGAGTCGCTCCCCGCGCGGCCGAGCGCGCAGTTCTCGCGCGACACCTGGTGGGACGCGCTGCTCACCTTCTACGCGGGCGCGGACGCGCCCCCGGAGCGCCCGCCCGTGTCGACGCTCACGCCGCCCCAGCGGAGCACCGCGATGCGGCACATCGTCAACGACCTGCGCGCGCTGCTGCAGGCCGCGCCGTGCTGGGTCTCGTTCATCCACATCCCGCGCTTCTTCGACACGCTCTTCAGCCCCGTGCGCCGCGGCGCGCTCCAGCCGAGCCTCCTCCTCAGCGCGCTCGCGCTCGGCACGCTCGCGCAGAGCTCCGAGGCGGAGAAGGGCGCGGACGGCCGCTCCCGCGCGCTCCGCCTCCTCGACATGTCGCACGCCGCCCTCCAGGCGAGCCTCGCCTCCGGGTGGGTCGACATCGGGCTCGTGCAGGCCGCCCTGGTGCGTGCGCCGCCCCCGCGGCTGTGAACGCATATGCATGCTCACCGCCCGCGCTCTTCCCGCAGCTCATCGTGTACTTCGAGATGCAGTCGCACCCGATGCAGACGCTCGAGCGCTCCAACTCGTCCCTCCTCCTCCTCGACTCGCTCGTGCGCGTCTTCGGGCTCGTCAACCTCGACGAAGGCACCAAGCCGCGCGGCGTCTCGCCGTACGTCGTCACCCGCGCCGGCACCGCGCCCGCGCAGGGCGCGTTCGTCCCCGCCCCGGACGCCTCCTCCATCCCGTACCTCGCGGGCGACCCGATGGGCGCGTTCGCCGCCGCGACGAGCGGCGCGCCGTTCGTCCCCGGGCCCGCGCCCCCCGCTGGCGCCGCCGCTGTGGTGCCTGAGGAATCGATTCCCGCAGCCGCCGCAGAGGCGTCCACGCTGCGCACGCCGCTGCACGCGCACCCGCTGCCGGGCGGGGGCCGGCGCGGGTGCAGCTGCCAGACGCTCTCGCTCGGCAAGACGTGGCCGTCGGTGCAGAAGCTCGCGCCGGCGTGGACGTCGACGATCACGTGGCCCGAGGGGCTGCCCGAGGGCGAGTTCGCGCGCGAGGAGGCGCGGCGGCTCGTGTGGGGCGCGGTGATGATCGTCGCGAGCCGGACGATGTACACGTCCGCGGCGCCAGATAGTATCTTGTGTAATGGGAAGCTGTTCGTGAGCGAGCCTGATACGGTGAGTCGCTCCATCTCCCTCTCCCCTCCCGACCTCCCAGGGCATTGTGTACAAGGTGCGGCTCGCTGACTGACGCTCCTCGCGCAGTTCTCGCTGCTCCTCCCCGGGGAGGCGCTCGCGCGGGCGGGCGCGGCGGTCGAGACGGACGACGTGTGGACGCTGAGCCTGCGGACGATGCTGCTGCTGCACGTGTGCCAGCGCGTGCGCGAGGACGGCGCGCTGAGCGCGGCGGAGCGCGCGCACAACGCGGTGCAGACGTGGCTCGAGATCGACGACATCGAGCGGCGCCTCGCGCGCCACACGTGCGAGCTCGACAGCGCGTTCGGGTTCCAGGCGCAGGAGATGTTGTTTGGGTGAGTCGGACCGGTTTTCTTTTTTTTGGCAGGAGAGAAGGGGCTGATGGGAGGGTGTAGGTTGAGGATGTTGACGTCGTATGACTTCCGGCTGTTCATCCCGCAGGTGACGACGTACGTGCTCCCAATCGTTTCCAGCGATTTGAGCTAACCGTGATCTCACAGATCCGGCAACACCCTCTTCTACCGTGACAAAGCGGAGGAGTGGCGTAAGTGGCCATTCTACTGGGCTACATGGTACATTACACTAACGCCGTGCTCGCAGTGCGGTACACCGACGAGGTCTCGGGATGGATATGGCAGAGCATCAGCAAAAAGAACGAGTCCCCGAGCCGCGACCACCGCAAGTCGCTCCTCATCTTCTGGTACATGGCGAACATCAGGAAGTGCGTCCCCCTCGCACCATTCCCATTGAACCGCCTGGTTGACCGCCGCCCACACCACACAGATCGATCGTGCTCTGGAGAGGCGACCGGGGCCTGACCCTCGCGCTCACCGTCGCGTGCAGGTTCGCAAAGTACGCCGAGTTCCTGATCCTGCTCTGGCCCAACCCACGTGCGTATCCTCTTCCTCCCTCCTCTCCCTCCCTCTTTCTTCCGTTTCGCTGACCGCAGCTCCTTTCCCCGCCACCAGGCCTCCGCATGATCTGGCAGCAAATCCGCTTCGTGCTGGTCGAGTCGTGCCTCAGCGCCGGCGTGCCCCCGCCGTCGGCCTCGCTGCCCGTGGCGCCCATCCAGCCCGAGGCGGGCCCGTCCTCGGCCGGATCCTCCGCGGGCTCGAGCGCGGGCGCAAACGCGTACCGGGGCAACGTGGTACAGGAGAGTTAGTAGGCCCAGGTGTGCGTGTGTGTGTAGGTACTAGAAGTGCTAGAGGTCGCTCAGGAGTCGCAAGTATTGTACTTAATCGCCGCATAGTTGCTATCTCGGTCTGGCTGCGTGGATCTATATACCACCCGCGATGTAGATGTACTGTATGTTGTACATCATCTTTTTACAGTTCCCCTTGGATGCTATACACGACTCGGACTGGAGCTTGGGCTCGTGCGAACTGAGTGACGAGTGTGATACAAGTGATGCAATTAGGAAGAAGTAAAGCGTAGGTTGTGACGAAGGTGCAGGGGGACCATAATACACCGGACTGCACGTATACGAATATGTCGATGCGATTGAGCGTCTGAGATGTACTGAACGGCAACGTCCATCTTGGCCACGATTATGGGGTTGGTATGCAAAAGAGTCAGTAAGTGGTAGATGAGGGATATTGTGTGCTGGAGGCCGTATGCTCGACGGGATAGTATGCAACATAAAAGAGGAGAAAAGCATGCAAAGTTCTGGGGACCAAACATCATGAGTAACCGGACAGCATGGACTTCCTTTTCTTCTTCACAGTCGCCCCCGCACGCCGGTCTTGAGGGATGTGCGACTTCGCCGCCTTCTTCTTTCCGCCGCCCTCAGCGTCCGAATCGGAGTCGGACGAGTCGGATTCACTCGAGGAATCGGAATCGGAGTCGTCGCCGTCGGCCGCCTTGCTAGCATCGGCATACCGCACAGGCCCAAGAGTGAAGCTCGAGTTCCGCCCTACCACTGCTGGCGTAGACGTCTGCGACGGCGGAAAGAGGTCCTGGCTTGCGAGGTCCGTGAGAGTCGGATAGAGCGAGCGGGCAGCCCAGGAGGCGCGCGGACGTGCGGGCGCCTTGAACGTCTGGTTGGCCTCCTCGTCAGCGCCATCCTCACCGTCGTCCTCGTCGACGCCCGGCCGTGCGGGGAAGGGTGTGCTCTCCTCAAAGCCGTCAGCGGGGTTGAAGGGCGTGTACGGGACTTGAGTGCTTGAAGGCAAGAAGAGGGGCTCGTCTCTCAAGAGCTTATGATTCGGTGTGATGAAAGGAAGCTGAGATTGACCGGGCTGGGAGTTATTGGGCTCTGGGGCGGGCTCTCCGGCATCTCCTTCTTCCTGTTCAGCCGTGGGTTTGGCTGCGGACTTGGTGTTACCCTTTTGGGCTTTGACCTGAGAGGGTTCTGGGCTGCTTGGGTGGAGCTCGTCGACCATGGAAGATTCCCGGTCATCTACGGAGTCAGCCTGTGTAGGCTGCAGCGTGGACCAGGATACCTTAGAAACATTGAGCGTTTCATCAGCACCTGTCTCGGCGCCATTCGCCTCACCGCTTTTCGCTTCCATTTCCTGAGATTCTTCCTGTTCACCCTCGTCCTCAGACGGCGAGGCGGCACGGCGGGTCGACACCGGCTTCGCAGCTCCGCCCCGCCCTCTGGCACCCCGCTTGCCCCCTCGCGCTGCAGGAGCCTTCTCCTTTTTCGCCGCTTCCTTCGCCTCCTTGGCAGCTGCTTTAGCAGCCGCCTTCGCCTCTTTCTCTGCAAGCTTCGCTGCGTCCTTGGCTTCCTTTGCCGCTCTCCTCTCCGCCGCCTTCCGCTCGCGCTCGGCAGCCTTCTCTGCCTCGCGCTGCGCCTTCTCTTCTGCCGTAAGGCGTGCGCGTCCTTTCTTCGGAGGGGCCGGTGTAGGCGTTGGCTCCGGCTCGGGGTTAGGTTGGGAGGATGGAACCACGGAAGTCATACGTCTGGCTGCACGAGTTGTGCGGCGCGGCCGTACCTCTGGCTCTGGTTCCGGTTCCGGCTCTGGCTCTGGCTCTGGCTCCGGTTCTGGCTCCGGTTCTGGAACCTGTGGCGCTTCGTCCTCGTCCTCAGTATCGTCAGATTTCTTGGACAGCCCGAGAGCTGGCACCGTCTCTGTGATGTTAACGTGCAGTGCTTCTTCGAATGTGTCATTAGGATCTTCAACGCCGTTCGGCTGAGTCGGAAGAGAGAGCTCGTCAAAGGACAGAGGCAAGTTGGACAGAATCTTCTGGGAAGTCGACTCTCGTCCGCGCGCCGCCGAAAGTCGACCATGTCTGTCTCGCATACGCGAAATGGTCCCGGGGGTGCGATGGATTATGGGCGGAGGTGTACGGTCGCGAACGATCTCGTCGTCGGAATCCTCAATGGGATCGTCGCCATCCGGGTCGCCTCGCTTCCCATCGCCAACCGAGCTGAAGGAACCGATGGGGTCCGTCGGGTCTTCCGTGTGATGGTGAACGACCGTGACGTGGACTTCCTCAGAGTTACTGCCTTCTTCCTCAGCAGGGACCTCTTCTGACTGATCGGGATTGGGAGATGGCGAACGGAGTTGCGGAGACGGTGCAACTACGCCCAGTTCCGGAGATAGGTCACGACTTTCGGGTTGTCGGCTAGGCACGACGTCTTCATCGTCCTGTGTCTCAGGATCCTCAGGGTCCACGTCCTCTTGCATGCCATCTGCCGGAATGAGAGGATCTGCCTCCAAGTCGGTTTGCATGGGAGAGTCGCTGTCCGAGTGTTCCTCGGTGGCTGCGTCGCGAGGCTGCTGCGAACCAAGAGGATTAACCTCAGATGTGCGCTCGACGTGACGGTTACCGTCATCACCTCCGTCGTTCGACTCGGTAGCCCGCTCGGAGCTGCTCTCGGAACGACCAGACTTTGCCGTAGGAAGAGTGTGTGGATTTTCAAACTCATCCTCGCTCTCAGAGCCCTCGTCATCCACATCCTGTCCAGGAGACTCGTCATCCGCGTCATCAGGTTCTTCGAGCTGCTCTACGAGGGCTGAGTCGTCCTGTGCCAGAACGTCTGCTTCCACCTGGCGAACGTCCTGCCATGAGAATTAGCATACCACACGACAATAAGATGGTTATAACGCACTGCTATGCTGTCATTTGATTCCCCATCCACAATGGTGGGGGGCGACCCAGAGTTCCTCGATATCTCCTCACTGCCGGCACCTCCCTCGCCTTGCTCGATCTCCAGTTGCTGGTCTTCGTCGGATGACGACCCGGCTCGTTCGAACCTCCTCGATATCCTACGGAACGCTTGATCGTTCTTCTCCTCTTCGTCCATATCGATGTCTTCATCTTTCGTCTCTTCTTCATCATCCTCACTATCTGAACTCGATGACGAGGAGTCTGGAATTTGGGAGAGAATGCTCTTGCGAGGCTTCGGCGGACCCCAGAGAATCGACTCGAAGTTCGTGGGATCCAGGATGGCTGCACCAGGCTGGGACGGTATCGAGGGTGTCGGCAGTGAAGCAGGGGCCTCGTTATCTTCGTCATCGCTGGAGCTTTCGTTGCTGCTTCCTTCGTCGCGGCTCTCGACTGCAACTTCAGAAATTTCGGAGCCAGCGGGGAGACGCGGAGATGAAACCGAGCGACGGGGGAGAATAGGTCGACGTGGCGGCGACGGGACGGAAGATTTATGGGGACCCTTAGGTGAAGAGTGGATGATAGTCTTCTTCGCAGGGGGCACCACAATGTTGTCATGAGAAACGTCGCCATTCGGCCGTTCCTTGCGCACGACTTCCCGCTGCTCCTGGGCTTGATGGAGAAGATCGGTCAGCTGCTTGAGGAGCTCTTCGTCTTGAGAGACCTTCTCCAGCGCCGTGATGCGCTTCTGTATAGATTTGGGCCCCGCGAGTACGATAGGGCACTGTCTAAGACCGTGGGACTCCCTCTTGTCACAAACAATACATATTTGGACATCGCTCCGACGACGGCCGCGGGCAGAAATCAGCCCTTCTGGGAGAGAAGAGGAAGGCTCATAAGACTTGTTGAGAGCAGCAACTAGGCTGGAGGCGGATGCTGACGGCGAGTCACTTCTGGCCAAGTCGTTGGGACCCCATGTCTGGCTCAGTTTGGATTTGCCTGCCTTTCGCTTCTTTCCGAGGAGAGTCTCGTCGCCATCCTGTTGATTTGGTAGAATACTATCCGATGACGGCGTAGTGATGGAAGTGACACTCTCAAGGTTGGCTGTATCGGAAGAACCAATGGCAGCTGGAGGGGCGGGAAGGGCAGGTACAGTCACTGCAGGAACAGCTGCAAGTGGGGCATTTGTGGGGGTGACGACAGTCGCTGTCGCGCCAGAGAGGTGTTGTAATGATCTTTCTCTTTTGTCTGCGAGAATCCTGGTAAATGCGGCTCGAACTATTTCCAACGAGTCCCGGTCTATTGAGTAATCAGCATTCAGCAGGAAAACGCCATATGGGACATGACCATGTGCCAAGAGAGCAGCTCACCATGTTGGGCACTAGCAGACTTGTCCTTTGGCTCTGATGTCTTCTTTGACACCTCTTGGGAACCTATTCAAACAAACAATCAGATGGTACGAAAGAGCTTGCCAAAAATTCATACCCGAGAGACTTTCTGCCGATGTTTCGCCTTTCCTGCCTGCCGGCAGAGTTCGTCTTCGTGTGGACTTCTTTTCTGCAAGGACCAAAGTGAGTGAGGAAGCAGTAATGAAAAAAGTAAACGAGCATACCTTTGATCAAAGCCATTCCCTCAGACGTGCCCACGGGACCGAGTGATCCTGTAGGAACATCTAGCAATGTAAGTATGAACAGCTAGATAACGACAAGGTCCACCAAATACCAGAATCTTCCGCAGGACCAGGCAGGCTAGGTTCACTCCCACGCCTCTTAGATTTCGATCGCTGCGTTTTGACACCAGAGGGCGGCGGTTGTTCGGTCACGCTGGGCGCGGAAGAGTTGGACGGCGAGACGGAGTCAACCGTATCAGTCTCAGAAGACTTTCCCTTCTGTTTCTTCTCCTTTGCTATCAAAACGTCAGCCAAGGATACGTCAACTAGCTCAAAAATCTACCTCCGCCTGATTTGGATGGCTCGTCACGAGGGAGTTCGCCGGTGTCTGTGTGAGATGTCAAGAAAAGAGCAGTGCGGTATGATGCAGAGCTTACCAGGCAGGATAGCCATGGATGCGTCCGACGGTTCAAGAGCGCTATGTTTGTGCTTCTTCGACGGCGCGGGTTCCACAACTAGGACTCCAGAGGAACCTTCCTCGATAGCATCTGTTTCTGCGCTCGGCACAATCTTCTCAACTTGCTTGGAGGCTTGGCTCCCCAGTGAAGAAATAACGTCCGCTTTATGTTTGCCCTTGTCTTGCTTCAAGAAAAGGTTGAGCAGCGAATTCTTGCTAGATGGCGGCGGTACATCCGAAGAGAGTTTCTCTCTCTTACGCTTCTTTTTTGGGGGCGATGCGGGGTGAGAGGAATCCGGAAGCCTCGACGAAGATGCGATCGGAGGGGCAGAGGGTGGACCTCCCGGAAGCTTCTTGAGGGAATCCTCACGACGACGCTTGCCTTTTCGAGTGACATCCACACTGGAAGCGATTGCAGGTATCGACTTGCGCGGTGGAGAATTACACGCGGGAGCTGTACATTATGTTAGATTCCGGCTATTGCTCGCATACCACCCAACTCACCGGATATTAGCTGCGTGGTCAGAGCAGGGAAGGGGGTAGATCCATTTGGAGTACCGGATAGCTTTCTGTCTTTCTTTCTGCGCTTCTTCTTCGGAACGCCATCATCTCCTAGGGATGAATTAGTAGGCGCAGGTGTTCCGGAGGGGCGATCCGTCCTCGAGGCCTGGTTCCCGAGTAGGAGGTCGGACGCATTGGCGTACGTCAGCCGCGCAGCGTTGCGCTTCACATTACGCTTCTGGGAGTGATTCTACGGGCGTTAGTCATTGGTACCTTGACCAAGGTATGTACGAAATTAGACATACAGGGTTGGGAGTTGGGCCCGGAGAGGCCGCTTGCGGAACGACGCGGGGACCTCCCTGACCCACCAAAACCGACACTTCGATGGAGCTTGTGTATCGCGCAATGTGACGGAATGCCTCAAAATCGTCCTCTATTCCAAGAACTCGGATCAAGTAGCCAAGGAATAGTGTGGCTGAAGGTGCTCACCGTCGTCCAGCTCTATTACCTTTCCCTCGTGAAGCCTTGCGAACCGAATAGATGTATCATCTCCTAGACTAAGCTTTTGCCTCACTAGACGTTTGGTCTCGTCTAACGACTGGCCTACAGGCGAGCGAGAACCACTCAGCACCAATGCCCCAGAACGATGGGGGCTGTGGCTGAACGTACCCTTGTAGACCCTAGAAAATGCCCTGTCCGGAGCGTAGAAAGTGACCAGCGTGTCCCCATCTTCGTCGCGCTTGCGTTTTTGGCGCTCCATGTGGTAGGATGGAGCCAAGATGCGCGGGCAGAGCCGCGGAGGAGAAGTAACGGCGAGAAAAGTGAGGCGTCGCGCGACGCGTGCAGGATTTCAAGGCAAGTAGGCGCCCATAAATGTCGGCAAAGGGGTCCGGAGCGAACGCGTCAACAGAGACAAATACGTCCTCCGACTCTATCCACCATGGCCGGTCACTCCAGTACGCCCCCCTGCGCTTCACAGGCCTCGCTCTCGGGATCTGACAACGTGAAATGCACTTACAGGCACCGGGTTCCACCCCCATCTCCCTGGGTTCAAGCACAAATTCCTCGCCACGACGCTGGGCGCGACGATGTGGTTCTTCATATTCTACCGTGCACGGTGAGTCCCCAATCTCTAACTGACTGATATACGCCCTTACACCCGTACAGGAAGGATGGTGCAAAGCTCCTCGTACGTTGTATATCAACATACAAGCTACTTAGTTGCTAACGCACTCTCCAGGGCCTCAAGCACCCATGGGACGGTCACGACGAGCATCACGGCCATGGACATGATGCTGGGCACTCAGAACACCATTAGCAGACTATGGTGTGAATATAGATGGAGCTATTCAGGACATATGGCGTTGTGTGCTGCAAGTTTAGATCGCGGAAGTGAGTGGTCATTGAGTGCCCTGCTCTAGGGTTGGTGCGTTGTTCCATTGCCGCGTGACGGACTGTACACCGGTGTTTTCTCAAACCTCCCTCACTCGCCTCCTCCCTTTCCAATATTCCTTTCTTGTTGACTTTCACTTCAAGTCTACGATGGGCACAGGCCACGGGCGCTTCTTTCACCTCCGTCATCATCCTTCACTAGCCTTGCGGGCGAGCCAATAGCCAGGCCTTCATTAGTTATCAGCTTGAACTAATAGCACCAGCTTGCCGAGTAGGCTTCACTAAGATTGCGAGTAAGCACAACAACAATGATGTACATAAGACATATCCAGTGTCTGCTTGGGGAAAGAGGATAGATAGTACTTAGTGATATGGTACAAAGAGTAACTAGTAATAAGTAGGCAACGAGGCCAAAAGCAACAATACTTTTTTAGCCAGGACCATTGTGAGTACAGAGGGATGATACGGAGAGTGTCGCCAAGAGCTTATGCCCGATGCAACTATTATCCATACAACAGAAGTGCATCTAGCACCCAAGTATCGTGCGCATGTAGAGTGGCGGCCAGAGCTGTGAGATATGAGCCGGAGATGGGGAGATAAGTAGTGCAATAAAACAGGATAGTGCGGAGGTAAAGAACGTGGCCGATTCGTGTTTGTGAGACGCCAAAGGTCGCCAGCGAGATACTATGTGCTATGACAGCTGTGTCACAGCAATGTTGTGTTCTGTAAGGTGCTCACGAGGAGCACGTCGCGAACTGCACACAATGTTAGATGCACGCACTAAGGGCTGACTCGGGCGACACTGAAACTTACTACTATTTACTACAGTTGCCATTACCCTAGTTTCCTGGAGGATAATCACAGTCAGCCTCGGGTGCAAGCGCGAAGAAGGGTGAAGCCAGGACATACAATTGCACAGGTGATGTGAGCGTGCAATTGACGCCTCCTCGGAGAGTATACGCGGTGAGTTCGAATCATTTGGTCTCGGAGGTCTGAAGTTACCGCGAGTTAGTTGTCACTCGCACGCGGAAATATGCGAGAAGTTAGAAAGCTGCTCACACTCTGCGACGTGCTCGGCCTTATTGGATCGTCCGCGGTAGCTAGTAACATAGTCTTCGAACTGGATTCCTGACTTCAATTTGGCGTGGAGTAAGTCCGCCTTGTTGAGCAGAAGGATGAAGGTGGCGCTAGTCAGCAACTTGTTCTTGCATACGGACTCCCATAGCTCGAAAGCGTCAGACTTTAAGGGTACGTGGTCAACCGCAGTCCCAGGTCATTCATGGATACACGCACCAGTCTGTTGACCTTGGAGTCCTCTTCTAAGCATTCGTTGAAACCGCTCATAGGTGCAAGGAAGATGACCGCGTTCACGTCCTCGAAATACGATGCCCATGCAACGCGCTGGCTGCGTGCACCACCGATATCGTAGAACACCCATTCGGCGCCTTTCTCTGCTGCTGCCTCAGTGTCAGCGAATGGACAAGGTGCCATCACTGGACGAACGCACCTGTTTCCATGGTCAGCCGGTGTTCCTCCACACCAAGTGTGCGCAAACGGGCACGAAGAATATCCTCTGAGAGTCTGTATTTAACGAGCTTGTTCATCCCGGAGGAATTGCCTACGCACCTGTCGTAGGAACATACTTGATGTCTGCAACCCGAACCGCGTGGTCGAGGAAGCTGCAGGTAGCGCAGATAAGCAACATTTCAGCATTGAGAAGCGAACGCACGCACTATCTCGCGTGATGATGGACGTCCAACTCAGCGGCGTCCACAATCTGTCCACTCGAACACTTCCACAGCGCCGCAATATCCTCCTTGCACGCATCCAGGATCCGCCGCGCATCGTCAAGCTCGTCGACTGTCCCCGGATACCGCGCCTGCGACCCCCGCCGCCGTCTTCCAAGCAGATTCTTCCACCCCGTCCCACTGCGAATCGATACCTCCGGTGCACCTGTGGGCGAGGGGACATCCATACGCCATGTAGGACGCTCAGTCGATGTCGGTGAGGCCGTAGGAGTCAGGGAGGGCGAGCCGGGAGAATGCACTTCTGCCGCGAGTGCTCGAGTGAGGATGAGCTCCACCTGCTTGAGCGGCGAAAGGCGCATCTGTAGCATACGGTAATCCTTGCCCGGGTCACCACGTCCAGAGGGGGCGGGCGGGGAGGAGGCAAGGACATGGAGAAGGTAGTTGACGAAGCGGGCGAGGTTGAGGTGAATGACGGCCCGCCAGGCCTCGGCCTCAGCCTTGAATGCGGTCGGGCAGAAGTAGAGTTGGAAATTCTTGATCATGGTCGACTTCCCGGACTCCGCTTGGCCTGCGGGCGACGAGGCAGAAATGCGTCAGCAACTGCTGAGGTACGGTGTCCTATAGCAACGCATACCCAAGAGGAGGATCTTCGTCTGGGGCTTGCGCTTTCGGAGTTCCTGCCGCTCCTGTTCGAGTACCCGGTCGATGTCATCGCTGTCGCGTGACCATTTTGAGGTTTGAACACCTAGGGTTGGTGGCAGCGAGCTATGGACGTACCTAATCTTCTTGGCCTCACGCTCGTAGCGTAGACGGGCTTCCTTCTCGGGCTCGGACTCGTTGATGGGTGGTTCTGGCGGCCAAACGCTATTGGACATCTATTCTGATGTTGCGGACGGGAGGGGACAGTTGTGTGTGGACTGTCGAGGCGCGGAGGAGGGGGGAGAAGAGGGGGGAGGTGGGAGGACGAGGTGGCAAGCCTGGTCGGCGGAAGGAAGGGGCGGATAGAAAGCCGGATCCTGTAGAGAGACTATGAGTTATGGGTCGGTAACGGGAGGGACGGAGCTCCTTACCGCGATCAAACTCCCGGGCGGCGGGAGTATGTGCCAGAAAAGTTTAAGTATCTGGAGAGGGGCTCGTGCTATTCCCCCACGCCATCGGTACTCGACGGTATCGATGCGTGGCGTGCGCCGCGCAACGCGTTTCATAGAGAACGTGCTAAAACGGTGATCGTGCCGGTGTCGCGCAGCTATCATATTGACATTTTGCCTATATGGGCAACGCGTTTTGATACGCCTCGCTGCCGGCTCTGTGGCGCGAGCCCCCCTTAGCCAGCCCTCGAATGTGCCGGTCCAGGCCGACCTTTCCTGCAGGGCCGGAGCACGATTCCCCGTACGTGTTCTGTGGAGCCTTTAGGGCCTTGCTGCGTGCTAAAGGTGGCTAAAGGCCAATGCGGCGGCCCCCTAGGGGCGTTGCTTCGTAAGCCGCCGAGTCGCCCTGTGTTGTCGCGGATGAAGATATGAGCAACAAACAGGGGAAGAAAGTATGCGCATCACCGCCACCAGGTCGCGGCATGACGGTAGTCGGAGACGCCGTGTTCCGATTGGCATGCTCGACCGTCATCCCCACAATCTTGGCTTCCACGTGTCAACGTCGACTGAGTGATGGTATCCGTATTCTGACGTATTCACGCGAACGCAGCGCACTTGCGCCCACCTTCGCGATCGCATGCCAAAAGGGGGCCGGGTCTGTATTCAGCGGCTCCGGTGAACACAGTCGAGTCCTGTGCCCCATGGAGCCGCGTGACTGTCCCGGTCAGTTTTGATGAGGGACCGATCGTCTTCCGGCGCCTTCTGGCCGCATCGTATCTCTGGGAGCTACTGCGCCGCGAAGGCTGAACCTTAGGTTTCTATGACACTGTTTTTAGACCGCCCAAGGGACGTAAGGATGACCCTAATCCTCCGAGGGGCCACGGCCCACAAATGCCTGTGTCTCGGTTAGGGACTGTTGTCGAGGGAGAAATCGAGACGTAGAAACCTCATGGCACATATCAGATCGTATGCCACTTGCCCCGCGAAAAGGTTGGACTTTGTCAACCTCCGAGATTGCCGTGGCGCATAAAGGGGAGGCAGATGTAACCAACCGGTATTCTCGGACGGAATTGGTACCGTAAATATTGTTCGCCCGTCGAGGGTCAGGGTCGAGGAATGTATGTTAGACACAGTATGTTCAAAGATGAGTGAGCACACGAGGCGGAAAGGGTCCGAGGATATTCAGGGGCGAAGGCCGAAGCCAACACGTGTATGACCAAACTAGTACATGGATTCCTGTCCGGTTCTGCGTCTATCAAACTCCTTGTGGCGCTGCAGATCGAGGCGAGTCTGCACCGCGAATCTGATCCGTCTCTATCCCCTTGTACCCCGCTCAACCCCACAGCCAGTTCACCTCGTGTCCGAAGTACCGCCCACCCTTAACAGGGTGCTCCTCCAACACCCTCGCGATCTCCTCTTTGTCCTCTTGAGACAGGACGACGTCACCGCCAGCGAGATTTTCCAGGCACCGCTCCTTGCGTCTGGTATACGGGGAAGCAATGAGTAAACACGCTAGAAGCTGACGTCGATCGAGAGGACACTCGGCTCCCCGCAGTACGTCTCGGCGAACGTCGTAGCGAGATCGATCAGAGCAAAGACTTACGAGGAGCCGGGGAGCGGGATGACCTTGTCTCCAAGGGAACCAACCCATCCGATACAGAGCTGGGCGGCCGTGCACCCTTTCTTGGCCGCGAGTGCCTTGATGGCCTCCGCAATAACCAGGTTGTGGCGCAGATTCTGGGAGAGATGCAATTTCCGGGATCAGGAACTAGCTTATTCGGCTCGGTGGCCTAGTCGAACAACAAACTTACCTCTTCTTGGAAGCGGGTGAAGAGGGCACGAGGGTCGTTGGCTTTGAGGGAGATCCGAGGTGAGATTGACACAAATAGTTAAAAGCGCTAACTGCGATGCTCACGGTCGAGATCCTGGGTGACAGCACCGCTCAATAAACCCTGCCCGAGAGGTCTGTCGATACGAGGGTGAGGGATGACCGGAGAGGGGTGTGCGCTTAAGACATACGAGTAGCCCGCAACAGCGACGTCGAGCTCAGCCGCAGTCGCAATAACGTTCCTGGTTTCGTCCTCATACGACGTAGGGCTGACCTCGATCTCGACAATGGAGATAGGGTGTACCTACGAATAAGAACGGTCACTCAGTTGTATCCAGAGCGGAAGATCTCGGCATACGCACAGCATGACCCCTCCTCAGGGTCTCTGCTCGAACTTCGGAAAGACCGATGTGGTTGAACTTTCCTTCCTTGATGAGCCCAGCGAGGGCCGAGACCACGCTCTCGACGCTGTGTTTGCCATCCATCCTTGCGGGCTGGAAGAGATCCGGTTTCTTGGTCCCCCGCAGGCTCGCCAGGGCTTCATCAACAGAGCGCCGCAAGTTCTCAGGACTGTGACATCGTAGTCAGTTTCTTGGAGTACGTCGGATGCACGGATGGGCTCACTTACGATGTATCGAAGTCACGCTCTCCCGGGATATTTCCGCCCTGTACGGCGGTTACCTATGGGTCGAGGGATAGATAGAAAGTCTTACCTTCACAGACAAAAACACCTTATCGGCATAACCGGGATATTTCTCGAAGAAACGAGATAACATCTCGAGATTGGTTGGGGCCGTTCCTTGCCCATAGAAGGTGCCTGTGGAGGCCTGGCTGAGTCCTACTAGACGTCGCCCGGCTCCTAACAAGAGATAGAGAACTCACTGCTGTTGAGAATCATCTTGACGCCAGCCGGGAGGGCATCAATCCCCGCCTTGATACATTCAAACGCCTGTTCATCCGAAATCGGCTCAATCCTCCAGCTGCAGGTACAAGTTAGATAACGGTAGGCAACACATAGGATAGGATGAAGCCTACGTCATCATCATGAGGCCATGCTGGAGTGATAAAGTAAGGAGAGCGTCAGAGAAAGAAGTAGAGATAGTACACACAGCGACTTTAGCAACGACAATGTCGGAAGCCGTGCCCCCAAGTTTCGTGGTTGCCACCATGTTAGCGAGAATGGTCTTGGTAGGAAGGAGAATACGGGATGGCTTGTGAGCGTGGCTGACTTTGTGTTGCGTTTGCGGTGGCTGACGGGTCGATTTTATACACGACCGAGCGTCCATTCGGAGATTAGGCGTGTTCCATTTTCGGCGTCCTCGATATGCATAGAAGCTATCTGCGCTAGGGTAGAACCGGCCACCAAGCCACCGAGCTAAGTAATGCGTTGCCTTCAGCCGACAAACACCGCGAAGAAGCACGGAAGGGACGCACTAGTCGCGAGCCTATTTCATCTCTGGGATGACCGCGACGGATGACAGAACCAGGTCTAGGACAGTCCGCGAGAATAGCTCCCGTCGCTGCCGACGCGGCGAAAGGATGTCATCCCAGGAGTAGTACTCAGATGTTGGTGTCGGGAGCAAGCCGCAGTGGTAACAGAGGCAGAAAACGAGTAGACGGAGCGCCACGGTGAGGCCTGCATGTCCGGTCATGCATAGGTATTACTGTTAGGCCTTCCACATCGGGCCTTCACCTAAGGCAGGTGACGACCACGTCTTATCAGCTTTTAGGTTCTGTATTTACATGCCAGGCGGATCGCTCACAGATGTCCGACCACAAAGTCGGTGCACTTCCTCCAGCAAGATTTCGGGTCGCCTCGTCTACGGTCTTATGTGTGGTGGCGTCGCGAGATAGACCTGACCGGACCCAACAATAGCAATATGGATTCAAACAACGTGTGAAAGCAGTCTCACGGTAAGCTCCACCTGCTGCAAGGTGTCACGATGAGGAATGGGGGTCCATTTATAAGGCGTTCAAGATAGACCGCACAGGATCGGCGAAGTCTCCGAGCTAGCGCCCATTCCGCAAATGGAAGGCGGCACGGCGTTTGCCAGGCGCCCAAGACGGATGTGAGTATCGCCCTCTCGCTGCCGTCTCACACAACACAGGCCGTCAAGACTATCGGTGAGTTCATGCTGCCTCTGCGTTTCTCGTGCGGACAGAAGGAGTGCTAGAGGAGACTATGTTGGACGAAGATGGGGTCAGAAGGAATGGATTTGGGGATGGATTGGGATGCTCGGCCGTGGATGAACCTCCGTGAGTACAGTCTTGACTGACTATTTTGTCGCTCGTCCTGCAGGTCAATCCCCACCGACACCATGTCTCTCCACGTCCCTGAGGCCCACCAGCAATTCCAGGTCCGTCAAAAGCACTGTTGTATGGAGGGGTTGGAGTGATATTGACTCTGAGTGCAGCACATTCTGCGTCTCCTCAACACGAACGTTGATGGCAAGCGCAAGATCATGTACGCCCTGACCGAGATCAAGGGTGTCGGTCGCCGTTACGCCAACCTTGTCTGCAAAAAGGCCGATGTCGACCTCAACAAGCGGTGCGTCCTACCTGCTCCTACGATTGCCAGGGGCTGATCCCATGGGTTTTCCAGCGCTGGCGAGCTTAACTCGGACGAGCTTGAGCGTCTCGTTACCATCATCCAAAACCCCACGCAGTTCAAGATCCCCACATGGTTCCTGAACAGGCAGCGGGACATCGTCGATGGCAAGAACTCTCAGATTCTTTCCAACGGCGTTGACTCGAAGCTCCGTGATGATCTCGAGAGGCTGAAGAAGATCCGTGCGCACCGTGGTCTCCGTCACTTCTGGGGCCTCCGTGTCAGGGGCCAGCACACCAAGACCACCGGTATGTCGCCCCCAATGCTCACGAAGCATGCATTTCCTCACAACATGTACAGGTCGTCGGGGCAAGACCGTCGGTGTGTCGAAGAAGCGTGGCTAGACGCTTCTGGATCTCTTTTGCATTATCTCACACGACGGTGGTATTATGTTTGTTATGCAATGTATTTGTCCCATGCAGTAATGGCAACCACCATGACATGCCGTCTGTTGATCTTGTGCGAGCAGTCCGATATCGCGATTTTCCTGCTGTCCTTGTCGTTTGCGCGAGCCTCGACCGGCACTTTTCCCACACGTCCGAAAAAGTGAATCGTGATAGGGGACTAGAACCTTCTGGGAATGTTCGTGCGCTTGCGGCTACCGCATACACCCACATATAACTCTGCCTCACCGCTCCGCCCCCGTCGAGCACAACCCGCTAGAACTGATGACGACCACTACGGCAGCCTGGGCTACGGATCCGCACTCTCTTCACCCTTGGTTCCGGATGCCCTCACTTAAACGCAAAGACGCGAGCGACGACGAGCTCGATCCGCCGAGTGCGGCCGCGACCCCGAGCTACGACGCCCGCCGCTCGCCCGAGCCCGCGCCGAGCCCCAAGCGGCGGCGGTGCGACGTGCTCGAGGCGGGCATGTCGCAGCTCTCGCTGAGCGCGCTCGCGCAGGGTGGTGGCGGCGGGTTCGGGGCGGTGGCGGCGACAGGGGGCGGTGGGTGGGCCGGCGGGGTGGAGGCGAGGGCCGCGACGCTCGCGGTGCCGACGATCACGCACCCGGACACGCCGACGGGCGCGCTCGAGCCGCGGGCGTACGCGCCGTGGTACGCGCCGCCGGCGACGGCGCAGAGCGTGAGCGTGACGTACGTGCCGACAGAGGTGGGCATGCCCGTCGTCCTGCCTGGGTCGGTCGAGGAGCCGGTCTCGCCCGAGACGGCGCAGTCGGGGAGGGGAGGGTTCGGGAGCTTGGGCGGGAGCTTGGGAGGGCTGGGAGGGGCGGGCGCGCTGCCCGAGGTGTCGATGCGGACGCCGTCGTGGTATGAGGTGGAGAAGGACCGTAAGTCGCGTTCTAGCTTTTCGTCCTTCGTGTCCCATATACCCTCCCACCCCTTCTTCGCCATCTACTACGGCATCGCGCAGAGCGTGCTCCCACCGTTCCCGGACGCTCCCTGGGTCGTGCATAGCCCGAGCTATTCACTTCACCGCCCCTCTATCCATTTCCTAGTTTCCGGGCACCTAGTGCGACCGTGGCTGACGCGCCGGATGACTGCACAGGGATAGTAATCACCGACCTCGAAGGGTCCGATGACGAAGACGAGGGCACGGACGCGCCACCGCCCGCGTTCGAAATCAACCCCGCGCTGCTCGACCGCCTCCCGCACCCGCTCGCGCCCGCCACGGAGCCCGGCGCGAGCGCAGGCGCCGGCGCGCTCGTGCTGTACCGCCCGCTCGTCGTCGCGCCGGAAGCGGACGCCCGGCAAGCCCCCGGGCACACAGCAGACGTGGCGGACGCGGACGCGGTGGAGGCTTCTCGGGCGGCGGACGGTCGGGCGAGGGGCCAGGAGCCAATCGGGAGGGAGGTGGGGCTGGGCGTCGTGGACGAGGATGAGGGGATGGCGATGGAGGACACGCGGCCGAGCACGCCAATGGCGTTCGAGCTCGGTCAGCGCGCGGGCGTTGGCGCTGGTGCTGGCGTGGACGTGGGCTGCATGGGCGTGAGCATGGGGTTGGCCATGGGGATGGGCATGGGGATGGGCATGGGGATGAGCATGGGCATTGGCCCCGGTGGGGGCGGGGGCGTCGAGGTCGCCGAGTCGGTAGACGAGCCAATGGACATCGAGATGCTTTGACGGGCCAATCGCCGCCCCGCGCGCGCGTGCGTGCCTTGGGCCTTGGTTGGTCGCGCTCGGGCATCCGTCGGGCCTCAGCGTGGTGGGCTGGCGCGGGAGGGGGGTGGGGCCCGGGGCAGCGCGCTCGAGCGGCAGGACGCGAACCAGGGCTCGCGTACGCAGGCACGCCTTCGGACGCCACCATTGGCCAGCGCGCGGCGGAAGCTGTGGGGAGCCGGGCGCACGGGCGAATCGTGGTCGACTCGCGAAGCTTATTCTCGCAGGGCGGCCGCTTGGCGATCAGCCAGTGGGGTGGGCCATAGCATAGATTGGATCAGGACGGACGGAATACGATACTACTCCCAACACGGCTGCTAAACACGAATACCTAATGCTTAACGCGGACATGAAACTCTATACGGTTGATTTACTTGCGTTTTCTTGTAGTAGTGCAAAACAGGGGCTCTAAAAAACCAGACAACACAGCGGTGAGGCGGGGAAGGGAGACAATAGCGAGGTTAACACAATAAGTAAATCGCGGGGAGAGGGAGGGACGACGCAAGCGTCGGCGGGGCTGCGGGGGGTTAAAATCTGTTGTACACTGCGGAGCTAGAATGAACGGCAATCGCATGGGGGAAGAACGGCCAAACGCCGAGGAGCACGAAACGACGAGTACGACTGCAACACTAACGGAACGCATAAAACGGGACTTGAAACTGGCTTCTTGCCTTGCTCGCTTGGCACTTGCTTATTCTTCCTCTCGCGCTCGGACGGAACCCCCGCGGCGCGCTCACTTGGAGCTCGGCGCGTTCCCGAACCGCATCATGTCGCTCCCCCGCCGCTGCATGTCCCCCTTGATGCCCTCGGCGGAGATGTTGACGACGTTGTGGTCCTGGCCGTACAGCCGCTCTATCCTGTTGATCGACGACGCGTGGTGCCGCGCGTGCGCGTGGGGGTGCGGGACGTGGTGCATCTGCATCGCCGCGGCGTGATACGGCTGGCGCATCCCGATCCCGCCCTGCTGCTGCTGCTGTTGCTGCTGGGGCGGCGGGGGCGGGGGCGGCTGCCTGTGCGCGGCCTGGCCCGGCTGGCCCGCGTGCGAGTGCGCGTGGGGCATCCCGGTAGCGGTGGAGATCGTGCGGCTATGGTCGTGCGTGTGGGGATGCCCGTGCGGGTGAGCGTGCGGGTGAGCGTGCGGGTGCGGACGGGCGTACGGGTCGGGCGTCGGCATGTGGTCCATGGGCGCGAGCCCGTCCGTCGGGGAGAGCGGGGCGGGCGTCGGCGGGTGCGAGGACATGCCGGCGAAGGACATGCCGATCAGGTTCACGGACGCGGCCGTGTGCCCGAGCTGGAGCTGGAACGGCGACGGGGCGGGCGGCGGCGGGTGGGGGGACTGCAGCTGACCGCGCTGGGGCTGGGGGACCGGGTTCGGCGACAGCTGGGGTTTTGGTTGCGGGGTCGGAACCGGCTGTGCCATCAGCTGCGCTGGGGGTTGCGCCTGGAGCTGGGGCTGGGTTGGAGGCTGGAGTGCCGCCAGCGCGGGCTGGGGGCGAGGCTGCAGCGGGGGAGGTTGGCCAGGCGCGACGGGGGGCTGGCGGATCTCGCGTTGCTTATCCGGGAGTTGCGTATTGGATTGTGGGGGCTGCTGCTCGGACATCTTGGGGGTCTCGGCGGGGCTGTCGACGGACATCTCGACGTCTTTCGTGAGGTCGCCCATGGCGTCATCGTCGTCCTCGCCCTCGCCGTCGATGGAGGCCGAGCCGGAGGGCCCAGCCTCCGTCTCCTGTTGAGCCTTTTGGGCCGCGATCTCCTCTGCCGTTAGGAATCGACCGCCTGGACCGCGGGGCCGGCGCATCGCATGCTTGTGGCGGGACTCGTGCAGGTAGGGCTAGCGAGGGAAAGGGGGGAGGAATGTGGGCGGAAAATCGAGAGGGATGAAGAACGATGAGAGACGGACCTTTCTCTGCTTGGAGAGCCTGTGGACCTCCTCAAGACGGGCGCGGGCGACGCGCCGCTTGAGGATGCGATAGTACTGCTTTGCGTTCACGTATAGGGGCTCCTCGTCCATGGGGGCATCATCCTGGATCTGATCTACGGATGGCTCGGGCTCGCGGGGTGGCTGGGGCGGCTGCTGGTCCTGCTGGGATGGTGCCTGAGGGAGATGGTGCTGCTGTTGGGCGAGGAAGAGGTGGGGGGAGGGCGGAATCGGCGTGGAGGCGGGAGAAGGGCCGGGGGAAGGGTGCCGGGAAGCATGGGGGTGCTGGTGCGGATGCGGGTGCGGGTGCGCATGGGGGTGGGGGTGTGGATGGGACTGGGGGTGCTGGAACTGGTGGGGGTGTGGCTGGTGGTGTTGGTGGTGCTGGGGGTGGTGCTGGGGCTGCTGGCCGTTGTAGAGGGCGTAGAGGGGCGAGGTCGCTGTGATGGAGGCGGTGAGCTGGCAGGCACTCTGAGAAGACGAAGACGATGGGGCACATACGGTAGTCGGGGTAGGAGTAGAGGTGATTGACGGGGTCCATGATTCTTGGAATGAGTATGTGATTGGCCGGGCTGAGCTCCTCTCGTTGGCCAACCAGCTGCACCGAGCCGTCGTCCAGTGAGATGGCGTCGCCTCCTTCGTCCCGATTGGTCACGCCGCGGCTCACGCGTATGCGCCGTGTCCCTCCCCTTGCCTTTTCCGGACACGCCCTCCTTCCCCACCTGCCACCACCACCATGGAGTCCAAGCTGCACGTCCCTTTCTCCTCCCTCTCCCCGCCCTCTGCTCACCCCGCGCACCAGGAAAGCCCTCAAGGTCGTCGACCTCAAAGACATCCTCGCAAAGGCCTCCGTCGCCGTCACCGGCAAGGCAAACAAGCCCGACCTCATTGCAAAGATCCTTGCCTCCCCCGACGCAGTTGCCGTATACAACCAACTCCACGGTGGGGGCGCCGCGGAGCTCTCCCAGGGCGCGTCGCCTGCTCCACCGGCAGCCACCGCGAAGTCTGCCCCGGTGCGTCGCCCGCTTCTCCTTCTATTCTCTCGCTCAACGTTCGCGTCGCGTCGCGCCCGTGCCACAGCCACCCAAACCGTACGTCCTCCTCCCTGCCCCCCGTCTCCCTGCACCCTCTCACGAGTGCACAGGCCCATCAAATCCACTAGCTCCTCCCCCGCAAAAGCTGCCCCCGCACCGTCTCCTCCGAAACCTGCGTCACAAGCCGCGCCAAAAGCGGTAAGCCTGGCGCCCTTGTTCAACACCCACAACTGCCGTAACTCACGCACGCGCCACGCGCAGCCCGACGCGTCCGCCGCCGTCGCCAAGCCGACCGAGGCGCCGCCAGCACCCGCAGAGAACGAGGAGGCCGCAGCGAAGGACGACGAGGCGGAAAAGCGCAAGGCGCGCGCGGCGCGGTTCGGGATCCCCGTGGTGGAGAACCCCGCAGATGCAGAGGCGGAGCGGCGCAAGGCGCGGGCGGAGCGGTTTGGCATCGCCGTCGTCGAGCCCAAGGCGGCGCCGACTGCTGGCCCGAAGGGCAAGCGCGGCGCGGTCAAGGGTAAGGGCAAGGGCGCACAGCCGGCGGCCGCGGGAGAGGTGCGTATCACGCTATGAGACAACGGTACCCCAGCTCACCCCCATGCTTGCTGTACTGTAGGATGCTGAGAAGATCGCCGCGCGCGCGGCGCGGTTTGGTACCCAAGCACCGACCAACCAGCCAAAGAGCGTTAGTGGCAAGAAGCGGTCCGCCCCTGCCAACGAGACGGTCGATGCGGAGGAGCTCGAGCGTCGGAAGAAGCGGGCAGAACGGTTCGGCACGGTCAAGTCGTGAACGACGAGCCCGTCAGCTCTCGGCCATGGACCGGGTTAACCACCGCTGCGCCCTGCGCACTCCCCTCACTGCCGGACTGGATAGCCCCTCCGTGTATATGCGCCTTGTGTGTTTCTGCTTATGCTATCGTGTCTCGACGCCCTGTAATGTACTCTTGTTGTCGTCTCAGTCGCTCTTAAACCGGAAAATATTGCTAATTCACTCTGGAACAACACGCTGAACAAGACGTCGGCGTCACTTCAGAACCCTATGGTGATTTATTGGTCCTCCGGGAGCCGGTCATTCCCAAACCTAAAGTAACAAATCCTATCTCAACAAGGTAGTTGTACGGCGTGAACCCCACCAGTCTCCCTCAATCGCATCGCTAGAAGTTGCCAAGAATCATCATCTTGTCCGATGCGAGATGTACTCCTTGACGTCATCAGAGCTTTCTACTCCAGGAATCTTGGGCATATCAATAGCTAGTTACGATTCAGCGCTGCCAACCGACGCTAACGTGAATGACATACGTGTAATCAGAGTTCCTCCTCTTGGATGATAGCTTCCATAGACTCATCAGACAACCTCTCCAGCGTCGGCGTAAATGGGCCATGTACGTCTACCCCAGCATCTGCTGGGTGAGTGCGGACCGCAGACACTCTCCACCCACGCTTGCTCTGAGCCGTTTCCTCCGGGTGTGCGCCGTTGTCCTCACAGAACTTGTACCAGGTAGACATGAAGATATACAACAGGGAGGGTACGGCGCCGGCAAGGGTGGCTGCGACGCCGTCACAGTCGAAGTTGCGCATGGCCTCCAGGAATGCAGGGGAGTACGTCAGCTTGCTTTTCTTGACGTCATAGGAGATGTCGCACGTAAACATGAGCCGTAGGTAGGTGAGCGACGGGAGGCCGCGAAGCGTGGCGAGTATACCCTCCTGGAGACGGCAAGGCCGCTTGTTAGACCGTGCACGGAACGGAGGGGCTCTGAGTGGTGCTTACGAGGAGGTCGTCCCAGGTGAGGGACCCCTTCGGATCCGACATGTGCTCCTCCCTATACATATCGGAGGCCGAGAAGTAGGACACACCCAGCTTGAGGTGCGTGAGCTTTCCCGCGACCTCCCCCCGAGGGATGAGATTGCGCCAGAACTCTGACTTCTCGGTCGCGTGCACGAATAAGGAGAGTCGGGTGGGTGTAGTGTCACGCAGGACGTCCGCGAGGTAATCGTTGCTTATCAGGCCAAGCTCAGCGGACTGCGGGTCCCCCATGTAGACAATGACGTGGTCCACCGGGCAGCGGAGGCCGAGGGCGTCGAGATCGTGAAGGGTGCCCTCGAGCCAGCGGAGGCGCGTCCAGGTGCGGCGGCCGCTCTCTTGGTCGGGGATGTTCGGACCGCTCTCGCTGTCGGCGACTTCAAGCACGAGCGCGCCGTCTAGGGAGGGGAAGGCGTCCATGAGGACCCCAAGGTCCGGCAAACCTCGTATGTGCGTTGCCGTGAATGATCGGAGATTGGGGAGCGATGCTGGCGGGATGGGGGCGGGAGCGGCTCGGGCCTCCGGCCAGGGATTCTGGACATATATAACATCTGTCACTTGGAGGAATTCGATACCAGAGGATATTTGGGTGAGGGCTTGCACGATCTCTGGCAGAAATGAGGGGATAAACTCGTCCTCGGACATGCGTTCTGGTTCTAGATAACAGTCGAGGTATAGCCGGCGGAGGGGCGATTTGAGGCCCCTAAGGGAGACGATGGGGGCCGGTCTCTCTTCACACCAGCCGTGTATCCCGAGCTCCTGTAACCCAGTTAGGCCAACGATCGCGGCATCGACCCTCGAATCAGTGAGGTAATCGTCGTCCCAAGGGACGTGGAGTATTCGGAGAGACGTGGCATGTCTGAGGATATCTAGTAGGGCCTCGGTGGAACTACTGTCATCAACGTCCCCTCGCGGCTTTGGGGCGGCGACCTTGAGCGCGCACAACTGCTTCAAGCGGGGGGCGTCCTGAGGCTGGTGATGCGCTGATAGAAGAAAGTCGCGAAATTCGCACAAGGCGCGACCGTACTTCACATGGAATGTTCTACTGAGGAGCAGTCTGCGCACTGCGACGGCCCTGAAGGTGAAACAGGCGAGAGAGAAAGACAGAATATCAGCGGTATTGACGACAGATGCACAGATAGCCTCCAGCACGTCCGAATTGACGCGGCGATGTCCTAACTCCATTGAATGGTGGACGCCTATTGTACGAACATGTGTCTTGTAAGGACAAGCAAGCCAGAAAATCGGCCATTTATCAGAAAGGCTCACCTCCCTGATGGTATCGATATGAGAGCTTGACTTGAGATGTCTAGTGACGCATCGATGATGATTTGGTGAGATAAGCGCTTAGTACGACAACTGAATTTAACTCGGCAGGGCCCGAGTCGCAGCACCAACGTGACAGCCTCTACGTTCAACAAGTCTACCGCCATTAGTCAACACGGGAACCCAATCCATGAGATCACGGATGTGGGCTTCTTGAGAGTGATAATGGGGCTCGCTCTATGTCGCCCGAGATAGTTGGTTGGACAAACACAACTTTGTATTTCTAAGAGCCTAGAACGAAATATTTAGTGTCGGTATGGCATGGACTGGTACTTGGACCTTGAGGATTGTGATGACATATTGATATCCTGTTACGACCAAGAGATAGCAGTACACTCCCAATGGCATTTGTAGTCCGAAATGGCGCAGAACATTAACAATTACACTGAAGTTTCACAGCTGTAAAGTCAAAAGTTGAATGGCAGAAATGATGAAATGGAATAGACACACCTCGAAAGGAATGTATGAGGAAGAATGCGACGGAAGCCCGAAAGTCAGACAGAAGATTGAGCTACCTCGAAATTAATATATTATATACACAGAGTCGTATGATTACGCACCAGAGAAATCGTACGTCCTTTCTTGGTACAGTTCCACCTTATGGCCACAGAGCTCTTATGCAAGCCCGTACTCGGGCGGCGCCTCCCTTCCACACATAATGTGCATCTCCTGTTGTTCCCGCAGGCGCGTCACCTCTCCTACTAGCCGTTCCATTGTTCTTAGCAGCGCACGCTCTGTTGAGCCTCCTATGGTGTCGATCGCCACCACTGCTGAGACATCCATCTCAGTGTCTTCTTGAACCTGCTCCTGGGTCCGAAGAGGATGCACCAAGGCGGTGCCGGACGAGATAGGGAGAAACGTGCGCTCTGCCTGCATTACCTCCAGCGGGGGCGTGCTAGGCGGAGCGGGTGGGGGCGGGCCCTTGGATTTGAATGCGTGACCGTGGGTGGTGCCAATGACCTCGTCCGAGAAGAGAGATGATGACGGTTGGACAGTGTCCATCGAGGATGCGCTTGAAATCGATGAAGGGCGCTCATGCGGAGATGGTACGGCGATACTTGTGTCGTTCTCATCGACGGCGACGTTGTCGCCAACTGGAACACCTCGCGAACTTGACAAGGAGAGGCGCGGAGAGGTATCCGTGGACACTTCGCGCTTGTCCGTTCGCATACGGTGTAGGAGCCCAAAGCGCATGTCGCAATGCTTCTCGACGAATGAGATTGTGAGAACGCGCCGTTGAGCCCGCCTGCGTACGCAAAAAGCGAGGGAGGCGAGAATGACCAGAGATCCGACGGCTCCGATGACCCCGCCGACTATAGCGCCGGGTTGTGCGTGGGAACCCCGTCGCAAAGACGGAGAAGTTGAGGGGGTAGAAGCAAGACTAGTGGACGCTGAAGGTGCCGAGGATGGCGTGTTGCCGGGGGATGATGATGAGACGGGATGGTTTGAGACAGCGACAGTAGAAACCTGTGCAGCAGATGTGATATCCGCCTCCGTGTAGATGAGGAAGTCGAAAAGAATGACGGATTCTGGCTGCCCCGCCGCCTGCACCGTGAGGGTATGGTTCGCATTCTCTAGGTCCTCTATCCCGAACACAGGCCGTTTGTATATGGTTTTGGAGAAGGTAGCAGAGGTAGAGTTGAATCCGTGAGGCTGGACGATACCGTCAAGCATAAATATGAGATTAGTCGTAATCGTCATATTTGCTGCGGGTATGTTGCCGCTGCCTAAGAGGATGTTGAAGACATACACGGCGACACCAAAGAACTTGAATTGAAAGGAGCGGCCCCCTTCTCCCGGAGTGTACGTAGTATCATGCCATGTACCGCCAAATGTTTGGTTCGGGTCCAGCTTGATGTCGCAGGAAGAGCAATCGCTCCCTTGTGACCACGAGGTCGAGGGGGTGTACGAGATCCTGGTATCCGTATCGTCCACGGTGATGTTGACGGCTGAGATTGATGGAAGGAGCACGAGAGTGGGGCAGAGAAAGTAACATAACTTGAATGCGCTGCAGGAGAGCGAGAACATAGTGCGGCTTTCGAGCCTGCAGATGGAGGTCTGCAGAGAGACGGGAGTGATACGAGAGGAAGGACCATGTGGGAAGAGACCATAGACTCAACTCGCCATTGATCTTCTCTGTGTGACCTGTTCACTCTGTCAAGACCGGTGATTAAGGGTCCTAAATGAGGGTACAGCGAGAAGGCGGACATTGACGGGATACTCCACCCAAAACCCGGGAGAGAATTGGAGAAGCAAAAGACGGTTCCAATACGTCTGACCTCTTGATGAAGTATATAAGTAATGCATTAAGAGGCGCCGGGGCTATCATAGAGTGACAGAGAACGCATCTGCACAAAGATGGAGGGTGTCGAGAACTGTCGTGAGTCGTGAGGCGTAGGAGAGGAAGCCATAGCGTGACATACAACTCAGGGGGCTTCGAGAGCTGAGTTTGTCGCCTATGTTTGCGAGGGATATGATGCACCGGAGGTAGTTCTAGTCAGTTCGACTCTGCGTGTGTCTGCCGAGTCGTCGTCGTCGGTTTGCAAGCACTAGTGTGCTGCTTCAAGTGTCAGGGCGCTACACCACTCGCGGTGACATCATGATCACGTGGGAGTATTTTCTGGAGAAGTTTGTAATCGAGCACGGCCCCGAAACGAGCACGGCACCGAAAAGCAAAAGACTCGGAGCGGGCCTCAAATTCTCTATATCTCAGAACTTGTCCGTCATCCATCCTTGCAACCACACTCTTCTCATCGCCGACCGTACAAATACCAATAGACACCGTCACCGGAATAGTTCCTACCACAAGTATCACCACCATGGCAGACGTCTTGGTCGCACAACTCGACACCCATCCAAGTAACCTCTATACATGCATATCATGTACTATAGCATTCTTGACGGCTCAAGATCAGAGTAAGCAGCTCATATGCCGATGAGATACCGCCGACTTATGATCACTACAGGGGAGCACTACCGCTCTGATCACCACAGATACAACATGAAGAGGCGGGTAGCAGGCCTGCCTCCCGTCAGCGCCGAACTCTTCGACCAGAAGGTTTTGGAAAGAAGGGCGGAGACAGCGATCATGGCTTCACCTAAGGGGTCGTCCTGCGAGGTCTGCAGGTGAGTTAACCTTGTCGTCGCATGTAGCTGCACACCCCTGACAATTATTCGCAGTAAAAGCTACACAACGGAGAACGCGTACAGGTCTCACTTGGCCTCCAAGAAGCACAAGGATAATGAGCTTAGAGCTGCTGCGAAGGCAAAGGCACTTGCGGATGCTCCGGAGGAAACCTCCGCTTCCCAACCCGAAGCCGGCCCCTCCTCTCAACCCGCACCGGCAGCAGTAGAGCAGGTTACCTCCCAGATGCAAGGGGTATCGCTCCAGGTCGATGCCGATGCGACCGAAGAAGAGGTTAACCAGACCATCGACGAGAAGATCGCGGCCGCCCGCTCACGACTCTCGCCCACACAATGTATCTTCTGCACCGCTGCACCCGCAAACTCGCTGGAGGAGAATCTCGAGCACATGTCGCGCGAGCACGGCTTCTTCGTGCCCGACGCGGACTTCCTCGTCGATCTCGTAGGGCTCGTGACGTACCTCGGCGAGAAGGCCGCGGTCGGCAACGCGTGCGTGTACTGCGACGCCGCGTTCCGCACATTCGACGCCGTCCGGCGGCACATGCGCGACAAGGGCCACTGCAAGATCGCGTACGACACCGACACGGAGCGCCTCGACGTCTCCGACTTCTACGACTTCACCGCCTCGTACCCCGACGCGGAAGAACAGAAAGCGCGAAAGGCCGCTCGAGCCGCTCGTAAGGCGGAGCGCGAGAAGAAGCTTGGTGAAGAGGCGGAAGAAGATGAAGAGTGGGAGGATGAGGACGGCGATGACGACGAAGAGGTGGATGAGGTCATCGAGGAGGAGGCTTCCTCAGAAGAGAGCGACGAGGAAGATGGATCAGACGAGGAGATCCCCGATAACCAGGTCACCTACGGCGACTCGCAGTACGAGCTCGTCCTCCCCTCGGGCGCGCGCATCGGCCACCGTACTATGCGTCGCTATTACGCCCAGTCTTTCCCCGGCGCACCTCGCGGAGGCAAGCCCGAAGACCCGAATTCCGGCGCTGCGCTGGTCCGTCGGCTCATCGCGGACAAGAACAGCGCACTCGTGCCGGTGCGTGGCGGCTTCGGTGCGTACGGACAGGGGACGCAGGTTGTCAAGGCGCGCAATGCTGGAGAGGCGCGCGAGGCGGGACGGCATGTCCGCGAGTTCCGCGACATGCGGCGCAGAGAGGAGTTCAAGACTCGCGTAGCGTTCATTCACAACAACCAGAAGCACTTCCGCGACCCCATTCTGCAGTAGATGTTTTACGTGCTTTCTAACTTGTTCCAGTCGCCGACAAGCTGTCTATCTTCATCTCGCCTTTGTTTGTATTATGGCTCGTACGTAGCGTATCCCATACGACAATGAACACGGAGATCGAACTTGTAATAGAGACAAGTAGAGGTGTGAAAATGCATCGCGACAGAGTCTGGTGCCGGAACACAGCTCAAGATGGAAGAGTGAGGAGGGGGAGGAGAACGTAAGCGAACGACCTGAAGGTCGATCTTGTCATGGGGGTATGGTATAGATGTACGAGCGGACCGATGGCATAAAAACGGACAATGCGACGAAAGCAAACTCGATTCTGCAAACCAAGACTGTTCATGAAAAAATACGACTAATACATATAGGCCGCAGGAACAACGCCTTCCTGACCCGTGCGAGAATCCCGTGCATACCACCAGCTAGAGAAAATTCGTGTCAGTATATTGAGTAGTTGCCAACGAGAGATTTGACTCACGCAGCGTCTCTATCATCCAGAATCTCCAGCTCCTGGCCGGCCTTCAGGGGAAGCTCCCCCTCACCCTTGCCTTCGAACGAGTACCGTACATATGCCGGCCTGCTCGGCTCTTCGGCATCAAGCGCACCACCAAGCGCATCTGACGGAGTCTCGGCGCGCACGTAGTTGCTCGCGTCGGGACCGCTGAAGGGGTCGTCGTGCGAGGCTGCTGCAGCGTAAACCGCTTCCTTCTCGCCTTGGGGCCCGAAGGGACTTCCGCCGAGAATGGCCGAGCGGGTCGCCGCGTTGATGTGCTCGAGTAGCGAGGAAGGTCGGTGCGTCGAGTCGTCGTCGGCGCCTAGATCGGCGCCGTCGTAGCTGGTGACACCCTTCTCGTCGCGGCGGGCAAAGAGAGTCCAAAGGATCTCAATGAGCGCGAGGAGGAAGACGATACCCGCGGCGATGGCGATCGAGATGAGGATGACGACGCCGGTGGCGAGGAAGTGCTTCTGGTCAAAGCTGAAGGAGGCGAAGGAGTGGAACAGACCCGCGACAACACCCGGAGTACCCGACTGCGAGGTGGAGACGATGTACGGGATGAACGATTTGCCGTCGAAGAGGGCAGATGAGGCGTTGCCGAAGGAGGAGTCCGCAAGGGTTCCCGAGATCATGAGGACACGATCAGGCTCGATAACACCGTTGGCGTCGTGAGTGTTCTGAAGGGGCACCATCGTGAGCTGAGAGACCGTCGTCGCATTCTCGAAGGTAGAGCCGACGGCGTTCCATGTCTGGCCGTTCCAGAAGGAGAGGAAAGACGAAGAACCATCCGACGCGCTGCAAGTTCTGTTAATGGCCGTGCGTACGCATAGGATCTTACTCTACTCACCGACCAGCAGCGAAAACGCTGCTTGCGTTCCCGTTGTCGATCTCTACGGCAGTGATGGGGCCAGGAAGATCACTCCCATCTCCAACAGATGTCCAGGTCTTGTTGGAGAACGTGTACGTCGCAACGTTCGCATTTGTGTTGTCCGCCAGTGCAATAGAGCCGCCGGCAATAACGGAATCCGACTAACCATCCTTGTCAGCATGCAACCCGGTGGCAAAGTCGGTAGCAACTTACCCCTGCGTAGACGACTGCAGAGACGTCGCCCTGAATTCCATTGCCCAATGCACTCCAGGCCTTGCTTGTGGTATCGAGAGCACAAATCGCGCGGCATGGTGTCGAGCCTGCCTGCGCGAAGGATCCCGCAACGATGACGGTGTGATCATCCGCCGTCGAAGACGTGATGGAACGAACAATCACAGTGGACGAACTGTCTTGCAGCTGGTTGACACCCGTCATATCCCATGCCTGGTTGACAAGGTCGTACACGGCGAAGCCAGTGTTCACCAGACCTGAGACAGAGAACTCGCCACCGACGTAGAGGCTGTTGTCCTTGACGAGTAGGGCGCGAATCGTGCCGTTGGGCTGGTTACCCTTGAGGGCCGTCACGGTCTTGCTGTCAGTATCGTAGACAGCAATGTTCTGGGCGCTGACACCACCGGCGGTGTAGGTGAAGTTGCCACCGATGATGATGACCTCCTGTGATGAGCTGCTGTTGGTCCAGAACGCGCCCGCCAGGACGGCAGGCGCGGGGGCCGGTACCGCGCTGGGGAGCGGTACGAGGGTGGTGGTTGTGGTTGCACGCTTGAATACATTCAGGGCGCTGAAGCTAGGGATCCAGCCGGTGGGCGAGCGACGGTGGTGTGAACGGCGAGTCTTCGACGCAGTGGTCGCGGTGGACGCATCAAACTGGACACCTAGGGGGGTGACCTGAGGCTCGCCATCGTTGCCATTCTGGATCATGACGAAACCGGAAGCACCGAACTGCAGCGAGGAGGTCACGCTACCAGCGACAAATTGAGGGTTGGCCGAGGTACCGTTGCCGACGAAAGTCATGCGACCGACGAGGAAGCCGCCGTTGTTGACCCATGCGCTGGTTGTAATGTTCCAGGCGGCAAGTCCAGACGCATCCTGGCCGGAGGAAGTGTCCGTGGAGGCGAAGACTTCGGTGAAGTTTCCGGTGACAAGGAGCTGACCGTTGGCGATGTCCAGCGAGGTGACGGCGCTATCGAGACCACCGCCAAGGGAGGTCCATTTGTTCCCCGAGACTGAGTATACAGCAATCCCCTTCAATGCGCTATTCGAAGCCTGCGCGGTGTCGGAGAAGGATCCTCCAACGTATACGCTATCCCCGTCGATGGCAATAGACGTAACCGGTGCGTTCAAGCCGCCACTTGGGAGCGCCGCAAGAGCACCATTCTTGAAGACGACAATATTGGAGGCACCGGAGGCCGACCCATTTGACAGGGTGAATTGTCCACCGAGGAAAATGGCGCCCGAGGGGTGCTGGGCAGCCACGGCGACAGAGGCGGATGTGGGTGTCAAAGAGGAAGACCCTCCGAGCGCGGTGAAAAGGTCGATTCCGGCGCCATCGAGACTCGTGAGCGCGGAGGTCGGAATGGCGCTGTTCGCGCTCACTGTGGAGGTGGAGCTAAGGGGCCATTCGAGGAATCCAAAGCTACGCTCGGAGATATTCGCCGTGGAGTTGCTTCCCGAGGAGGAGTTGGAGGACGTGACATTCGCACTGGTCAGGATGAACTGAATACGGTCCGCGACGAGCTCGACGTTGCTGGTTGCAGTTTGGTTGAGTTCCATCACCACAGTGGAAACGAAGTCGGGCGTCGTGGGTACGATGGGGCCACGGTAGATGAGGAATGACTGGTCTTCCTCGTTTGTCTGAGAAACAGGCGTGACCCAAGGGTTGAGTCCACCTCCCGGGAAAACGGTGACCTTGACTGTGGTACGAAGGGAGCAGTCTTGGAAGTTAGTGCACCCTGGTACGAGCATGTTCACATCGTATTGGCCGGACGCGGAGACGTAGGGCATCCAGGTGAAGGACGGGCCATCAGCGGGATCCGTTCCTGAATTGGCGTTGGAGACCAAGACGGTCTGGACGGTTCCTGCGATGGATGTCTTGGCCTGCTTTTGACTCCACGTCCCTGTCTGCGAGGTGTTCGACGCGACAGGTGCAAAGCACGACTGCAGATTTTCACCCGGGACAGCCGATGCGAACGCACCGTCCGAGAGAAGCTGGAGAAGGTGCAGACCAGGGCCAGCCCCCTCCCACTTCGAAAGGGTCAACTGGAAACCGGTGATAGCCTGGTCTGACGTGAACAAGAAGTCTTGGTACGGGATGGTAGGATCGGTGAGGAGAGGGCAGCTGTCCGAGCACGTCTTGTTCTGTTTGTCGGTGGGGTCAACGTAGGAAAGTGTCTGGACGGCGTTATCGGGGATAGTGGTCACACTGGAATAGAACGCGTCAGTACGAACAAGTAGACACTATCCACATCCAATCAAGCTAAGGCCACTCGAGGGTTTAAACCAACTAAGCAGACGCATGTCTACCCTTGGAAGGTTCGAGTCTGGCCGACGCCCTCTCCGTACCCACACATTCAAATGATTCGGAAACCCGGTGAGAGGGCGGCGAATATAGTGCCCGCCCAGTCCGACGGCCTATACCCATGGTAGCAACAGCCGCCACACCGCGTCACGCAACGCCATGGCCAAAGTCTGAACGGCCCTCCCCGCGAGCGGCCAACAGCTTCAAACACTGCTCACCTGAAAGCAGTAGTCCCGCGATCGTCTTGGAACGTGTTTCCAAGCCGAATGCCAATGGCGTTCAAAAAAGAGAATTTCCGCACGGTGACCACGGCGGTATTGCCGTCAGCGCCGAACCATGTGTTCCCGGGGCCGTCTTCACCCGCCGGGCAGAGGATGTTGGTGATGTTGTCAAATCCGCTCTCGGTTGTCGAGGGACCCGCATCAATCTGGGCATTCTGCAGGGGGACGGGCACGAGGGAGGACGTGAACGGCGTCGCGCCGGTCGAGAAGGGGACGTTTGGGTTGTTTGTGTTGTTGACAGCGATGGAGCCTGTGCCAAATGATGCGACGAAGGAGCCGGAGAAGAAAAGACTGGACTGAGACGAGTTGGACGTTATAGACAGAACTTCGGCACCCGTGCCGGTCAGCCCGCCGAAGGGGGCTGCGGACCACGACGACGAAGCGGTATCCCAGACCGCGACGGATGCGCTTGGGGAAGTGAACTGGCCGCCCGCCCACACCTTCTTGTTCGACGCGTCGCAGAACAGCGCGCGGACGACGCCGTTGGGCGCGTCATCGCCGAGAGCGGAGATCGTCCCCGAGGAGTACGAAGCGACGTTGCTCACCGACGTGCTGCCTACTGAGGAGAAGCTCCCCGCGAAGTAGAAAACGTCGTTGATGGCGCATCCTGCGAAGATGTTGCCGCCGATATTCGTCGAGGCGATTTTGGTGAGAGAACCATCGTCGGCGCGGGCGAGGAGGGAGGCGGTGGAGGGGTCGAAGGTGACGGAGGTGCCGTTGTTGACGACATCGAGGCCGGCGAAGGCACCCGCGACGCCGACCTTGCCCATGCGGTCGAAGTCGACTACGGGAGAGCTGGCGAGAACGGCATGGGCGATGAGGGGGAGAAGGGCTAGCGAGGACATGGGCCGTGTGCGGCGTCGAGACTTGCACGCCATGGTGCGCGCGTGCTGGGGAGGGGTATACTGCACGTAATGGTGGAAAGGAAGAAAGTCGTGCGCGCCGTTGTCGGCGGTGTTGTTGACGCGTGGTAGGCGCGTTGGCGACGCGACATCAACCTACTTAACTTCTGCTTACGTCAGTCCCCTCCCTTTTCAGGCACTTCCGGCTCACAGCACTTTCAATTGAGAACTTTCATGGTTCTGCCCAGGCGAAAGCCCTTCATGTGAATGGTCAGTAGTAGCCGAAATGAAGCGTCTTGCTGCTGAAACTAGGCTGACGCTTGCCTCTGCACAGGATATAGACGATGCACGTTTTAAGTATTAGAGGGCATATGACTGAATTCAACATGCGCGAGCTAGCAACCTTCACTGTCCGATCTCCGTCACCAAATCTCCGGACAATATCCTGTGCTCGGCCTCCGTGCAAGTCATTGTCAGGTATGGTTACTCAAACTCTTGTTCCCTTTTGCGACGTTCGGCGTGCGTCTGACCTGGCGAGGTCTGTTCCAGGTTCAGTCCGAGGTCACAGGACTGACCATCGTGAGACCCGCGCCGTCTTCTCCTGACCCACCATGACCAATATCGGCGTTCTCTTCACCCACGACATACACGCCGGCGGCGGGCGAAGATATCTAGCACTATGCGCCTCTTTCGCTCAAAGCCGTGCCGGCCGCCGTTGAGGTCGTATATAACGAGCTCGGGCGCGACGTCAAGCCGCCACCAGCCTTCTTCATATCATCTCACGCACCAGGCTCACCGATCGTCATCATGGCCTCCGAACAACAGATGAAGAACCCCCTCCTGGTCGGGCGCGCAATCCGTGCGCAGCTCGAGAACGAGGTTCCGCAGGACTTGCCGCTCGAGCGCGACTTCCGCGAAGACTCCGACTACACTATCACAGACCAGTGCGCACCCCATCTGCTTCTCCGCATCTCGATCGCACGTCTCACGTTGGCCGGCACGCGCGCAGCGTGCAGGAGCTGCACAAGAGCCTGTGCAAGGACCCGCGCACGCTCGAGCTCATCACGTCCCTCATCTCGCACCTGCACGCGTTCGCGCGCGAGACGCAGCTCACGCACGAGGAGTGGACGAAGGCGGTCAAGTTCCTGACGCGCGCGGGGAAGGAGAGCACGGAGTACAAGAACGAGTTCGTGCTGCTCAGCGACTGCTTAGGGTTCAGCGCCCTCGTGGACGAGGTCAACCATCCCAAGCCCCCGGTACGAGATGCTGTTGGAGATCCGGATCATGGTGTGGGGTAACTGAGTTCGGGGCAGGGCTGCACAGATGGATGTGAACCCGGTCCGTTCTACACCGAAGATGCGCCTACCGTCCCATCTGGGTCTTCTCTCGCGAAGGCCAACACCCAAGGAGAACAGATGTACTTTTCTGGCTCTATCAAGAACTTGAAAGGCGAAAACGTCAAAGATGCAACCGTGGATGTAGTGCGTGTTCCCCTTTGCGTCTGACCATCTACATCACGGTCACACTCGTTGCAGTGGCAAGCCGACGGCGACGGAGTATACGACATCCAATACCCAGACAGAGAGGAACCAAATGACCGCGGCAAGATCCTGGCTAACCCTGACGGTACTTTCAACTACCGTGGCATCCTCCCCACAGCGTACCCTATCGTAAGTATTCCTTCTCGAACGTTGCATGTCAATGCATCTGATTGTTCCATGGCAGCCAAGTGACGGCCCTATTGGTGATTTGCTGCCGGCCCTTGGTCGGCACCCGCACCGTGCATCCCATATCCACTTCACTCTCAAAGCCCCTGGATATGATGAGTGCGTCCAATGCCTCATGAACGCCACGTATCCTGAGCGCTGATTCATACCCCATAGCCTGACTTCCGCACTTTACCCGTCCCATTCTCCTTTCCTGGGCACGGACCCGGTTTTCGCGACCAAGAAGTCGCTCATCTGCCAGCTCACCGAAGAGCGCGACCCGAAGCGCTGGGTTGAGATGGGCTTCAAGGAGGGCGAAGTCAAGGGCGAGCGCATCTGGGTGTGGAAATACGACTTCGTCCTCCCCACTCTCGGGCAGGTCGAGGAACTCAAGAAAGCACGGGCGCAGAAGTACAAGCCGTGATGAAGTCGTGTTTCATGTATGTGAGCAGCTCAACGGACTTTCATCATGTAGAGGCGTACTTGTTCTGCCAAACGCCCACCGGATTCCGTGTACATTATTCAACCTGTCAATGTATTGTGTAACGTCTCGCGCTGGGAAGTCAATAGTATGCCCCCGGCTTGCTGCTTGCTCTGCCTACACAGCACCCACGCGTTTGGTAGCGGTCCCATCTCGATCACGACGCGACGGCCCGTCCAATAGGAGGAGACTCATTTCAAGAGACGGCTTCTTAACCATATGCCGCCCACATGGGAATGGTTGAAGGGGGAAGACTTGAGGGAAAGTGGCAATTTTGAGGGGTTGCACGAGCAAAGGGATAGGAAGCAGACAATGGCATTCTATTCCCAGTCCGCCAGCTAATCCCTCTTTACAACAACATCGCTCGCGCTGAGTTGGATACCGACCGGTTGCGAGTGGGGCGAGTATTGCTCAAAGCGCCTGAACGGGTGCAAATTGAACACAGAGGGCGAGCCGAGCACGTTCAGCGCATGTAGATCGGAGAACATGAGGGAAGTACGCACTGGGGGTAGCGGTAGCGGTGGACGACGGGAGGCTTTGCCGAACCCATGAGTAGCGTGTCGTCTGAAATTTGGGCAGACTTGGCGAGGTGGGAGAAAGAGGTGTTCGACCAGACCTCCGCGGGGGTCATGGTCTTGGTGATGTACTTCGCAATGGGGTTCTCGTCGCCGGGCGCGGGGGCGTACTTGTAGAACGCGACGACGCCGACGCCAGCGATGAGTGCCCTGCGCCAGAAGGGCGTGTTCCACACTTGATTTAGGAGTATGGCATTGAGCCTGAGCCCGTTCCGCGGCATGTATACATAGGACGCACCTTCGGGCTCGTACACGTTCGTATCATGGTACTCCTCGTGGTGGTGCTCGTCATGGTGCTCGTCGTGAGCGTGCGAAGACGCGGCTCTGCGCTGGAGGAGGGATGTGCTAGCCCGCTGAGAGGGGCGCACGACGGCGCCGGCCGCCCTGGCGAGAGACATGTCGGCGAAGGAGAGGATGAGGTGAGTGTCGGGGACGGCGAGCGCGACCCCCGGCGAGTGCAGGGTGAGTGCTTACATAATCGAGGAGGTCAGGTCATGCTGAACGGGCGCCAAGGGACGTTCCCAGTTCCCATCGCTTCCCGTCGCGAATTGGCTGTGAACGGCCGTCTTGTCGGTCCTGGCCTGTCCTGGCTCGTTCGATGGATGCCCACGTCCTGTTCTTGTTGTGCCTTCTAGTCGATCTCCCGCTCTTTGGCGACTCGGGCGGTCTCTCTCGCGGTGCCGGCTGCACGTTCTGAGAAGAAGTGACGCGGTTGCCTCTGTTCGGATGATGTAGATCGCCATATGTGCTCTCGAGGCCTCGGACTATATAACCGGCCTCGAGCCCTCGCGCTCCCATCAGCACTCTAGCATACCGTCCACCTATTGCGCCCGCCCCAGGGACCCCTCCGATACCCCGCGCCCGCCACAGCACTACCACATTCCTTCAAACACCCTACCGTCCACTATGGCCTCCCTCCGCTCCGGCGCCCCTCTCCTTCCCGCCATCTCCCAGTCTCCCCTTCTATCCGGAGACCTCGGCATACCCAGCGATCTTTTCGCGACCCTCGCGGGGCCCCTGCCCACCATTACCATTGGCTCTACTCCTCTGGTCACCTTCGATAACGAAGGTGGCCTCGTCGGCGCTAGCCGCACTCACCGCCACTTCGACCGCAAGTTTGACCAGCCCCGGTCCAAGTCTTCCTCACCTCAGCTCTCACCCGCATCAATCCCGCCAAAGGACATCTCTTCGCTCCTCGACCTCCTCGAAAGCATGGACAACGACGTCGCGTCGGAAGTGCGGCGCGTCCAACGCGGCATTCAAGAGGCCCGCATGCTCGTGCAGGCTTGCCGCGAAGACTCTGCTGCGCGCGATCGCGCGCGGCGGCAGAAGCTGTCGCCGCATGGGATGTAGACGAGAAGCGGTGGGATTGGTTGCGGATGATGACGGGGGTGCGCATCGGACACGGAGATAGAGGCATGGACGTTATAGCCGGGTTGTATACCCTCGTGGTTGTACTCCGTTGTGATTCCTTGTAATCTGAACGCTGTACGAGCTCTAAAGGCTGTATCTCCCCCCTCTCAAGTGCGTGCGTGTCTCCGCCTCGTGTTATCAATATCTCCTGCCTTCGCGTCAAGATCTCTTCTCTCAATCTTTACAGGTTCGCGAAGCCTCGAGTTCAATGCCGCCGTCTCCCGCCCCACTTCCACTAATGGATACCGTTTCGGCATCTCTAGATATACGCGTTCATATACAAGCCGTACTATTCAAAGCCGCACGCCGTGTGCAGATATCCCGAGAAGAACAGTGCGGGCTGATATTCGATGACGACATCCATAAAGTTCGGTATCGTTCACCTCCGCCGGCCCGCACTGGCACACTACGTCATCGACGACAAAATGGCCGCCGTTGGGAGCGCCCCAACCAGCGATTAATGTGGAAGCCCAGACGGAGATTGCACCCCCGGATCCGACGCGGCACGGACAGTGCGACCACGGCGCGCTACGTTGCTCAACACCGCTATACCCTCTCGAGCTTGAGCAGTCGGAACAGAGAGATACGGGCCAGTCGGTACTGCCGTTGGGGCTGCTTACTCGGGTGCGCTCGCTATTTTCATCATATCTCACGCTTTGCTGTGCACTCGTCCTATTCGTGTCGTCACTGCGCGTTTACCGCTGCAGTGCCTGATTCTCGTCCGTGCGTCGCCGTGTCCAGTCGCTTGCCCGTATCCTGGCCGCTCTGATCCAGCATGCCACGCCACGCGCTCTTAGCGAACTCTGACTACACACCAATCCCCCAGGTGTAGGCCATCAGTCGTTGTGGTCCGGCGTCAGACGGCGAACGGTAGAAATCGCTGCACCCTCCACTTTCTTCCGCTACCAGCGCTCACTGCCTTCCAAGCACTCGGTCAAGGCGCTCAGTCGAACTCGGCTCAACCGTGCAGCGCGTACTTATCCGGATATACCGACGTCTATTCCTGCAGCCTAGCCCACAGATGCGTCTCGAGCGCGCACCGCCTACGAGTTATTCGCGGATGCCGCGCAGCGTTCTGAACTTGGCACAACCGCACCAGCGTCACCAAGCCGAGGATATCTCAAATTTGCGCTCCCTGCTCTTCCGAGCGAGCTGCGCTGCACATCGGGCCTTCTCGCGTCAATCAAACCCTCCTCATGCCGCCTCGGGCACAATGACTACGAGTGCGTGAGCAGGATATTCGGAATTTGCACGCGCCGCCACTGACATCAGCCTCTCGGGCAGAACACACGGTGTCGCCCACACACTCCGGGCAACCCGTAGTCTGCACCTTGTGGTCTGCAGGACGCGGCGCGCTACGCACGCAGGCTGCGCGACGGGCGAGCCTGCCCTCAAACGGTGCCTGCGTGGATTGGCCGGCCGTGCTCGATGCTCCGCCGGGCCGGGTGCAGACGATGCTGCGTTGGAAGCCAGGGCAAGCGCCTGCGTGCCGCGTGCGGGAGAAGTCGCAACTCGGAGTCACCGTACGCGCAAAGAAGGCCATGGCGCCCGATCCTCTCGGGTATTGTCGAAGAAGAACTCTGTAGCTGCAACGCTCGCTCGGGAGTGCGTGGACGGGGTGGTATAAAAGGCTCAGCGGGATGGGTCAAGTCGGCAGCAGCACTCACCAGCTCTCTCCAGTCCGAGCTCCCATCGACTCCTCGCTTCAACAACCTCAGCACAGACTACACCGACTTGAACATGACCAAGTTCCTCACCTCCGTCCTTTGCGCCGTCCTCCTCGGCTCGACCGCACTCTCGGTCCCGGTCGGCGACGTCTTCATCTCGACCTCAGCCTCGTCGAGCTCGAGCAAGACCGCGTCGAAGACGAGTGATAGCCCGGCCCAGCCGAGCCCGACCGTTCCCTATGCCAGCGACGATCCGAACTACTGGTTGTGGAACGAGACGACCACAGAAGTCCCGCAACCCGAGCGCGGCACACTTGGCGCGAACATCCAAGGCCCGCAGAATGTCGAAATCGATAGGCAGAACCCCGACATCCTGGCTCCACCCACTACGGACTCGGGCACCGTGTTAGTCACTCTACCAATCCCTGCCTCCGGAACGGCATTGTTGATTCCGTTTTCGCCTGATACAGTGGGAATGCGAAGTGGCCGTTCAGCTTGAGCAAGATGCAGCTCAACACAGGCGGATGGGTCCGGCAACAGAACGGTGAGTATGCGCCGCATACCGGAGAACATCTAATCAGAGTCGGAACTGATGGCATTCCGTCGTGCAGTCCAGCAGATGCCTCTGGCTACAGGTAAGTACAACGTTGATCCGGGCTGAACGAACGGCTAACGCGCGAGGGTGTGCAGCTATGGCCGGCGTGGACATGCGCCTCGAAGCCGGAGCGATCCGCGAGCTCCACTGGCACTCTACCGCGGAGGTGAGTATTTACTGTGGTTGTGGGCACGAGGCACCCTGCTGACAATGAACATGTGTAGTGGGCATACGTGATCAAGGTACCTAGAAATCGCGGGCTTCTATGGATTCGATCTGATCATATCGTATGCTAGGGCTCAACCCAGATCACTTCTGTTGACCAGAACGGCCGCAATTACGTGGCGACTGTCAACCAGGGTGATCTCTGGTACTTCCCTCCTGGCATGCCCCACTCTCTCCAGGCCACCAACGACTCTTCCGAAGGCACAGAGTTCCTCTTGGTACGTTCTTAGAGTTGGTCAGATTTAACGCAGAATGCAGACATGGCTAACCACCACCCTAGATCTTCCCTGATGGAAACTTCAACGATGACGGCACCTTCCTGGTGAGATGAAAAACCTCCCGCAGATTCCAGGGGTAGACCGACTGACCGGTGTATCATAGCTTACGGACTGGCTCGCGCATCTCCCGAAGGAGGTCATCGCGAAGAACTTTGAAGACAGTATCTCGGACTGGGACGACATCCCCGGACGCCAGCTCTACATCTTCCCCGGGGGTAAGCCCGCGTATTCACTCGACTCGACTCCATTCCCCTCTAACAAGCATCCCCTACCATGTAGTCCCGCCTCCGGACGACCAGCAGCCGCCCACGAGCCCTCAGGGAGAGATCCCACTGCCGTTTTCGTACCCGTTCTCCAAGATGCCCGCGACACAGTACACTGGCGGCACGGCCAAGATCGCGGACTCGACCGTCTTCAACGTCTCGACCCAGATCGCCGTCGCGGAGGTCACGGTCGAGCCCGGAGCTATGCGTGAGCTGCACTGGCATCCGACGGAGAACGAGTGGGGCTTCTTCCTGTGCGTCATGTCGAGCCTCGTTTTCTCTGAGCTCGAGTGTCTCTAACCCGGATATCTAACGCATACAGGGAGGGGACCGCCCGCGTGACGCTATTCGCAGCCAACGGTGTTGCCCAGACGTTCGACTACCAGCCTGGAGACATCAGCTACATCCCCACCGCCTATGGTGAGGTCTTCATACTCTGCCGTGTGATACGAGAATAGGTGACTAACACACCGCGCAGGCCACTACGTCGAGAACACGGGCAACACGACGCTGCGCTTCCTCGAGATCTTCAACACCGACCGGTTCGAGGACGTCAGCCTCGCGCAGTGGCTCGCGCTCACGCCGCCCGCGCTCGTCAAGGAGCACCTCCAGCTGTCGGACAGCACGATCGCCAAGTTCAACAAGACGAAGGGCGTCGTTGTCGGGGGCAGGAACGCCCGCGCCAGCTCATCTTAGATGGGCGCATAGCGAATATAGACTGTAGCTTCTCGGATAGGGTCGCTAGTTACGGTACACGACGGTTACGGTCACGATTTTTCTGAACGCCTCGAACAGCTCCGGTTTTTGGTGTTGTACTTTACTTGGTTGCAGTTAAAGTTCCACGAACTGTAACATACAGACTTTGTGCTAATAATGAACGACTATTAATGACCACCCACGGCTCCGACCCTAGCCCTGATGATATCCTTGTGTCTGGCATGCCGCTCTCAGCAGCCTGGAACGGGCCACTGAGATCCGTGCGCTGACGACCGAGGTGGGGTCGAGACCCGCAGGGCGCGCCCAAGAGCCCATATGCATGCCACATAGGTCACGGGGCGTCGAGACCCCACTTCCCGATCTGGCATCGAGGCTGCACTATAGAAACAAGGAGGCGCGGGCGGGGCAGCGCGCCCTCGCCTTGCCCCAGCTTCTGAACCGCACAGCCCTTTTCCTAGGACCACCTCCATCTCGTCCCTCCACCCATCCCATCCACGTCCCCCGACCCGTCTCACCCAACTATGTGTACGTATTCCCGTATGGCGGCGACTTAGGCGGGTCAGCACTGACATCATCGCTTAGCTGAAGCGCCCGCTGCCTCCAAGCCGACTGTCGAGCGCAAGCTGTCCGTTGACCAAGTGACGGCGCAAATGCTGGAGAAGAACCTCTCGCATCGTCCGGAGAAGCGGGAGCTCATCGACCGTAACATCCTGAAAGGTATGCATCGAAATCCGTCCCAAGCTAAGGTGGTAGGAGGAGGTGCCTTGGAGGGGTGGAGAGGCGTTGGAGCTCCGAGCTCGAGCTGACGGAGGGTTATATGACAGATGACAGCGTCGCGCCGGCGCTGCAGGCCGCCAAGGAGAAGCTGCAGAGGTCGCAGCTCGAGGTGAGCATGCTGCCTATATGCGTGCCATTACCCCAACGTTGACCGACTCCTCCAGGACAAGCTAGAGCACGCCCTGCAAGCGCGACCCAAGCCCGAAGAGTTGGTGAAGGAGGGCATCCTCAAGGGTGAGTATCACTCTGCTTGGATACGGCTGCGGCACTGATGATCGTTCGGCGCATACAGAGTCGGAAGCCCCGCCCGTCTGAGTTGCCAGCAACTTCGCACGAGTCGAGAGGATTAGTTGCCAGAGACTTGCCCTACGTTATATGGATGTGTATGATTAGTGTGTAACTCGCCACCAGCCCCGTGAGCTATGTAACAGAGTCAGTGAGACGTGTACACCTGGGAAGGACGGCTACGCACCTATAAGGCTCTCAAGAAATACCGCCGGCGGATGGCTGGACGCCGCCGCGGGAACAAGACACCCTCGGCGCACTCAGTCCCTGTCCGGCCGATTCCTGATCTTTTCCCGCATCTCCTGCGCCGCCCGCTTCGCGCCCGAGCTCCCCGCCCATCCCCTCGCCCGCAACCAGTGCACGAGCCGCGGGGTGACCGCGGCGGTGAGGCCGACCCTGACGGGCAGGAAGAGCGTCTTGTGGATGGTGTACGCGAGCACGATCATCGCCATGAGGCCCTCGTGGCCGCCCGCGGCGTGGCCCGCCGCGCTGTCCATCTCCTCGCGCCCGGGCTCGGGCGGGGTGGTGTGGATCATGGACGCGAAGTAGTCCTTGACGTCGGCGGCGACGCGCGCGACGTGCTCTGCGCCGAGCACGTTCACGGCCGCGAAGGCGACGGTGAAGTCGAGCGTGGAGAGGACGATGTACACGCCGAGGGCGTACCAGCCGTACGCCTTGATGAGGTGTTTGAGGCGCTGCGAGAGGGAGGCGTTCGGAGGGAGGCCGGTGTCGGAGGGATCTGGTCTCGAGGAAGAGGACGAGGAGGGAGACGAGGAGGTGAGGCGAGCGGGGAAGTGCGAGAACGGTCTTGAGCCCGAGGGGAGTGCAGCATTGTGGGGTGCGGTGGCTGCGAGGCGGGTGAGGGGGAGGAGAGGTTGTGACACGCGCGCGGTGAGGGCGCGCACGACGGGGATACGGAGGATGAAACTTCGGACCATTGTCGCTGGTGCGACGGACGAGAAGCTGAGCGAGTCGGAGAGCGAGGACGGATGGTGGTTAGAGACGGAGGGTCGGCGGGGCTCGAGCTCGTGCTGGCGGCGGAGAAAACGAATATAATTGACACGACGGGCATTCCCCGATTTTCAACGGTAGAAAAACCGTGTAAAAACCGAGGCAGGTAAAATCCTTTTTGATCGTTTTTTAATCGTTTTTGTTCCTATAAAGATGTTTCCCTTTGAATGGTTTTTCATCGGTAGAAAAATTGTCTGAACAATATATCTATTGACACCAAAAAAAAGTCTGACGGCGTGGTAGAGAAGGTAACCTTTTCGTTCGTANNCGCGCCACACCCTCCTTTTAGTAATGCCCCGCGCCGCCCGGCGCCTGATTATTCCGCCCCGCGCTGCTCCCAATCGCTCCGTGTCGCACCGCGCCACACCGCGCCACACCTCTCCCAACCGCGTCGCGCTGTGATGGAAGGCAGTTGGCCCAGTCGTGCACACTGGCAGCATGGTTCAGAACGGCAGCACGGTGGTGCATTGCACAATGGTGCAGTTGAGAGTGGTGTGGCGCGGTGCAGAGCAATTGGGAACAGCGCTGGGCAGAACAATCGGGCGTAGGGCATTACTAAAAGGAGGGTGCAGTGCGGTTGGGTGCGGAAGCCTGAGGGCCGGTGGCTTCCGGAAGTGGCGTGGTGCCCTCCGCGCGCCTGCCCTGTAGAATGCAGTAATCCATTTATACGAATGAAAGGGATACCTTTTCTATGCTCTAGTATACCACACCGTTAGACTTTTGTTTGGTGGAAATAGATATATTGTCTAGAGGGTTGTTCTACCAACGAAAAACCATTCAAAGAGAAACATTTTTACAGGAACAAAAACGATTGGAAAATGATCAAAAAGGATTTTACCTGCCTCGGTTTTTACATGGTTTTTCTACCGTGGAAAATCGGGGGATGCCCGTCGTGTGACGCGGCGTCGGCGCAGGGAGGCGTCATGGGGCGGCGCGGCGGGAAGTGCCGAGGCCGGGTTGCCTGATATGGGAGGGGCACAGCCACGGGGAGGGCGCGAGTTATCGATCGCGGCCCGGTTTGGGCGGAGGAGGCAAAGGTTTTCGGGCGGGCGGAGGAGGAGAGTCCGGCAGAGCATCGTTCGCTCTCCCCCTCGCCCTCGCGCACTCGCCAGTTCATGCATCCACAGCCCGTCCCCGACGCCGCCCTCCACCACCCTCCCAGATAGCGTCCTTGGCCCCCATTGTTGCCCCCACACCAATGAGCTCGGAAGACCAGCCACAGGCCTCCGGTCCCTTCGAGGGACCAGAAAAGCTCCTCGAGATCTGGTTCGCACCCTCTGCCGCGGACTGCCCTGATTCCGCCATCCCCAGCGCGGATGGCAAGTTCGGCCTCCGCAAGGTGCCCAGGTCTGTCTGGGAGGAGATGCTTGACATCGTCAAGTGCAAAATTCTCTCCGTAGTAGAAGGCATGGAAATGGACGCGTATCTGCTCAGGTGGGTCCCATCTCCGCTTAATTAATCCCTCGCCCTCGCGCTCCTGCGCGCGGAAGTGGGCGAACCCTCCTGCCCGAAGCGCCTTTTGTGCGCGCAAGCTAAAAGTATGAGTTGTATATGGCGGTCACGCGCCCCTGTGCTCGCGTGCTGTCAGCTCTATCTTCCGGTGGTTCTCTGTTGAATTTACAAGAGGCTGACGTTACTTTCTTCCAGTGAATCATCCTTCTTCGTCTCTCCGCACCGTCTCATCCTCAAAACATGCGGAACCACCCTGAACCTCCTCGGACTCCCGCGAATGCTAGAAGTCGCTCGCGACCACGCCAGCTTCCCCACCGTCTACCGCCTCTTTTACTCGCGCAAGGCCTTCATGTTTCCGGAGAGGCAGCTGGGCCCCCACCGGGAATGGAAGGCGGAGATCGAGTTCCTCGACAACCTATTCCCCAACGGGTCTGCGTACACCGTTGGAAAAGTGAACGGAGACCATTGGCTGTTGTACATGACGTCCCCGACCGATGGATACTCGTCCAACGGCAGCACCGCACCCAGCTCTCCGCAATCCACGCATCGCGAAGTCGACGGGGCCGACGCCGGCCCTCCGGACGCCGCGCAAGAGACTACCGCTGAAGAAGCCGCAGGGGACGACGGAGACGACGCTATCGCCTCGGACTACACCATCGAGATCCTGATGACGCACCTCTCGCCGGAAGGGCGCGCCCCCTTCTTCTTCTCCAACGCCGACGCGGATGCCGCGTCTGCGTCCGCGGAGGAGCAGCCACAAGCCGACGCGGCCGACGCCGACGACGCAGAGGTGCACGCACGGGCGCGCGCCGACGCGATGGCGCTCTCGTCGACGCTCGGGATCAGCGACATCTTCCCGGCGCACATGACGACGCTCGACGCGTACGCGTTCGCGCCGTGCGGGTACTCGTGCAACGCGCTGCTGCGCTGGCGGCCGGACGCGTGCCCGGGCGAGGGCTACTACACGATCCACGTCACGCCCGAGGACGGGTGGTCGTACGCGTCGTTCGAGTGCAACGTGCCGCTGCCCACCCCGCCGACGGACCGCGCGACGCGCGTGCCGGACCTCAAGACGCTCGTCCGCCGCGTCGTGGACATCTTCCGCCCCGGCCGCCTCACGCTCACGCTCTTCGTCTCGAGCGGGGACGACGAGGACGGGCGCGCGGTCGAGGGCGCGCAGCGCGCCTTCAAGAGCGCGCTGACGCTCCCCGCGAAGCGCGGCGCGGGGGTGAACGGCACCGGTGGGGACAGAGAAGGGGCTGAAGGAGGAGGGGGAGGTGGGGGTGGGGGCAGGCCCGCGTGGGCGGGGCTGTACAAGCGCACGGACAAGATCAACTACGAGTTCGGCGGGGGCGACCACGCGGTCGCGAC